>DWUN01000657.1:0-20882 GCA_018249975.1 Passova gellias
TCAGAGTCTGGACGTGTGCCCGGTGCATGGCAATAGGCTCACCACCTATTCCATTGTGGGACTTAACGTAACTGGTGTAATGTGGGGGTATACTACACTCCTCTGCCTACCCCTTCGGGGATTACAGGCGTGATTTTACGTTCTATATGATATTTATATCAATAAGTTAGATATTTATACATATATTCAGATGAATCAAACTTTAGTAAGATATCGTAAACCAAATGTAAAAAATTATAATGACGCTCAAAACTTAAACATTAACAATAACAAATAATAAGCAGCTTTTTAAACATAAAACTACGTAACCTTAGATTAACATAATAATTTCACATATTTTGTGAATCACGCTTAGATTAAAACGACAGCGAGAAGATGAGGTGAGACAACTGTTATTTGATATGTAGGTGTTTTTATACAAATACCTACCTATATTATTTTAAAATTGTTTCTAATACGTGAGTTCAATGCGAGTAAGTAGTTTAAAAAATTGTGCGAGCACCACATTTTGTTTTCGTAACCCTATGTAAACTTTAATGATACCACGACGCATTTAAAGTACTTATCAAAAAAAAAGAGTACGTCACGGCCCATTAGTTCTAGTAAATACTAGTATTGTGATATTATCTATGTAATTATTATAAAGAGGTAATATTTGTGAGTAAATTTGCATACCTATAATGGATTAACTTTGCTAGCTCATTAGATATAAAAAAAAATCATCAAAAGTTTGTTGTCACTGCGTGACATAGGCAATATTTTATTTTAAGAAACCAATAGGATCCCTATTAAAACTCCAATAATGTAATCCAATATGTAAATAAAAGACATAAAATTCCTTACATCGCTGCTATGACTAAAACGTTTTAATCTTATAATGAATAAAACAATAAGAATTTGATTGCTTAAACTATTAAAAAGAGAACAAAATAACATACTGAGTATTTGTAGTGCACAACAATATCTGTAAAAAGTTAACCCAACCTAATTGTTTAATTTTTTTTATCCTTAATCTCGCGGATGTCTATTATTTATAAAAGACCAAAGTTCCATAGTAGTCTTCCAACGTTCTTTTTGTCATGTCATATTTTAGTTATTCTAACCCCTTCAATTTACACTATGAAGAACCTTATAGATTTAATGTAATTTATGCGATTCGTGTTAAATGGTCCTCACATATAACATCACCATCGCTCGGTACGGCTAAGATGTCTTCGACAATTTCTTTGACTTTTTCGCCAGTGTCGATGTGGTCTTTGCAGAAAATCACTATCCTTTGGCAAGCCTCTCGCAGTATATCTTCAGGAACCGTTAAGACTATTCGCATATAATTTGGATATTCAAAACACTGAAAAAAAATATACATTTAGTGAAATTAATAGTTAGAACAAAAAATTACAGTTCAATGTACAATTTATAAATTAAGTTAAAATACTGAATGAATTTATTTGGAAGAGAAGTATTTGAACCCCAGGCATCCGGATTGTGAGGGTGAAATCGTCACCACTAGACTATCCCTACTTGCCTACTAGTCTGTACTGCTTGCGTAAAGGTTTTTATCCGAGTCTTAAAGCTGTTTGGGTATTATTTATCAGTTCTTTTTATAATTTTTGTCCGTCTGTCCATTTGTCCAGGATAATCTATGGCATAGCTAAATCGATATTAATTAAGTAGGGAACGTTTAACTGTATTAAACAATTTAATGCCCATTATATATGATACAAATAATATATTAAAGGCTTGTAATCAATTAATCTTTTTTGTTATTATCATCATATCTACTATATAAAAAACGAAATTAGTAGAACTATCACGACTATTTAAGTATGTACCCGTTTATTCAGAAACCTGAAACGGATTAAACGCATTACATGAAGTTAACATTTTCTTACAATGATATACTAACAAATTCAGCTGATAATACTGAAGGTTCCGAATACCTATAATACATCCAGAATAAAACACATTTTAATTAAAACCGTATTTGGAAAATTAGACTACACATATACTGATGAACAAATTTTAAATGTTACAAGCAGAAATGAGGTTTCTAGGTCTAAGTATTAGGACAAGCTTGTCACGAGCTTATTTGGCGTGAAAGGTGTGTAGTAAGATTAAAAATTTACGACTTACTTGTCCCGGTAAACAAAAAATTGATTGTTCGGAAACCATATGTTCAACAAACTGTAATTCATTTTTAAATTTTGGGAAAAGTGTTAGCTTCACCCCAATCATCATGTACATAGCTCCTTGTGGCATGATTGGTCGTAAGCCTGGGGCGCGCTGAAGTTCTTCATACGCAAGTTTCGCTTGGCTCTGCAAAACAACAAATGTTTACAACAAGATATTAATTTACGAGAAAAATGAAAAAATTTAATAACGTATAAAAATAATATTAACTGCATTATTATAATTATTATTAAAAAGTTCTTATTTTACGCTCCAGGTCTTCCTCACTCGCGGGTTAAACCCATGCCCACCGATGGGACATAAAAGTGTTAAAGTCAAGTGTTATTAAAAAATATTAAAATATTGTTCTATACATTTACCTCTATAAATAATACAACTTCATCAAAGAAGCTTTGCGGGGTACATTTTAATATCGCAGGTAGGGCTCGTTGCAGTAAAGTGCTAGGTCCCAATATTCTCGTTGCCAAATTGTTCATACCTTGGCGGACTTCTTTTCCCAAAATATTGTTCCGATCATGAATGATAACCCAACCCATTCGCCACCCAGGAACTAAGAACCTCTTAGTTAGTCCACCGCACGTGAGCACTGGAACATCCTTCGTTAAGGACGAGATGGCGGTAAATGTATTTCCAGAGAACACGAAATGCTCATATATCTCGTCAGCAATAATTGGCACATGGTTCCGTGAAGCTACATCTAGTATGTCATACAAATGATGCATGTCGTATACCGACCCACAAGGATTCGATGGATTAATGACAACTATCCCAACAGTGTCATCGTCGATTTGGCTTTCCAAATCGTCTAAATCTACTTTCCACTGCTCTTCAGGCTGCAATAATAAAAATGTCTTTTGAAATTAATCCATTTTACATCATTGTGTGGTCGAGAATTAGGTATATTTATAAAATTGTAGAGGAAATAATGCGTAATGGGCAGTATGCAAATATCCTCGACAGTAAACTGGAAACTAGTTATGCTTCTAGAAACTTGTTCATCGATTTATAAAAGTATGCATGCCCGATTTACACAGGTAGCGTAGGGCATATTGCTAGCCAGTATAAATATGCGTGTGTTTGTTATTATTGCGCTATCATGACGCAGCACGTAGACAGCCTAAATGTCTTATCCTACAATATAAACAACAACACGATAACTCGGAAAAACAAAAACATGTCTCGTGTGGCGTCATTGACTAATATGACACACGTAATTATATTGTTTTTGTACGTCACGTTTCTCGTGCTTCCGATGGTAAAAGCTTCGTCTGACTGCGTAAATATTAGGACGAACTTACTATATTTTAATAATATAGCCTCTGATTCCTATCAAGGCCTATTTGGATGACTAAAAATATAACAATACTTACCAATAAGTTGTAATACTTAATAATTATACCAAGCCCTTCGGCTAATGTTTTGTATATCATGAAACCGGGTCTTGGAACGAGAATGTTCTGTCCAGAATCAGCGAGGGCTGTGATAACAAGTTCGATGGCATGTGAACAGCCACTGCACAGTATGACATCGTCGGGTGATATGTCGCCCTGGTGAGCACTGTACTCGGCAACAGCCTGTCTTGCTTCTAGATGCCCTTTGGCAGGGCCGTAACCTCGGCTGACATGAGTCTCAATGCTATCTCGGACGGCTTGCAGCACGTGGTCGGGAGGATTTAGATTTCCGAAAGTAGTTGGGTCACCTAATTTAAACAACACAAAAAAGACAAATTTAAAAGTAAATATGTAATATGTTATATGTAATCTTGTAACAATTTGAGGAAATAGTACTTATCGTAATTTCAATTTAACTTTGAAAACTTAAAAAGTAGAATTGCTGTTGTCTGTACCTATATAAAGAGGGTCAATTTTGCAAAAATATTTAGACAGTAGCTGTGGGTATCGCAATATTTCCAATATCGTTTTATACTACAACATACAAAAACTTTCTAATAATAGTAAATTTGAAGAAATCTGCTAAACAATTCGTATGTACGTTAATTGCGTTAGATGAATGCCAAGCAAAAAATTTAAGTAAATTTTTACTTGAGCAGGTAGTTTAATACGGGTATTAAAACACACACATTTTTAATGAAATGATACAACACTTTGGTATTTACAAATTAAAAATATTGCGAAACACTAATCCCGTTAACCTTGACTTAATTATTGCCACTCTATTCTATTTCTGAACTCAGTAATAAATTTTAAAGCAAGATACGCAAAAGCAGGATCCTTCTACCTATATATCATAAGGATTACAGAAAATACCTACTCTTAAAGTTTGAAAATAATTAGCGACTTTCAATATTACTACAATTGTTTTTAATTTTTTACAGTTAGTTGCTTCTGTTTTTTTTTTGTCGGCATAGAAGAGCCTTAACATTTTTATTTTACTTTTAATTTAAAGTTTTCATATAAAGTAAAATCACCAATAACGAAACAGATGTATCTAGCTAGGATTGTATTTTTATTGTTTATTAACGTCTTACCTATGGACAGTGCTATAAATTCTTTGTCAGGATTTGGCTCCACTTGGAGATTCTCCACTATACTTCGTATCAAGTTACTGGTATTGCGAGCCAATGTAGATGCGCGCACCTCCCATTCTAGGCTGCTTCGTGAACTTCGCGACATGGGCACAGAACTTGCGGGATATTGAAAACTGCGGCGACACTTGAATTAAGAATAGAGCCTGCTACGCAATACACCTCACTTTTGTATGGACACTGTAGCGTTTGCCGAACACTAGACCCCAAGTCGCGGAACTGGTTTGTAAATGTATATGAGATGACGGCAGCAAAGCAAGTTATCCCTTGTCATCTGTGATATGGAAAAAGCTCATGCATTGTTAATTAATCATATTATTATTTTTTAAGTTTGCATATAACGTTTGAAGCTTATAAATCTCAAAATTCTCAAATAAAGAATTTTAGCAGCACAGCGAAGTTGTGGCTTGTAAGAGTGTTATGATAATTTAATGGAGTAGGTTAAAAATATTTATCATCGAGTTGTATAATTCATACAAATAATGCAATACATTACCATCCACTTTGCAACCTTGATTAGTTTACGTACGTTTGTTTACAATTTATTCAATCATACGAACAAGTGAAACCATTGTCTTCTTTTATTCGGTCTGGTGGTCATATGTAACAACTTTTTTGAAATTTTTGTTGGTTTGTTATGTTCAGAATGAGCTCTGGAACGGTTGATTTCGATAACATTATTGCGGAATTATAAAATACGAGCTATATAAATAGCTAACTTGTGAGCTATACTAATATTATAATCACTTAATGTTTGTACGTTAAAGGTAATTTTTTCAAATACTCGTCGGATTTTCTACCTAAACTCCAATAATATAGATATTATGTATACCCATACGTGTAAAGAAATTATTCATAACATCTAGGTTCTTAGAGTTCGTTAATACAGACATAAACTAGGTACTCGGCTCACTTCCGTCACTGTAAATTTTGGTATACATACTAATAGCATATCAAACTAATCTTTTAACTGACGTTAATCTACGCGATGCCAGGTCCTGGTGAATAGATAAGATTGGATGGTGACCCTCTAGATCTAGTCCGGGTGGATAAACTCCAGCTCCGTACTGTTTGAGAGGAAGTGTCCTCAAATGCTACTAACGCCGTTGAGACCGCAGGAGCGTGCGAAGCCGTGATAGTGGTTCCGTTGTCCCGCTAACGCGATGACTTGATGAGCCAGATGAATAAAATTCGATAAAACACGCTTAGAGCAAATGCCCGAACTTTTATAAAAAATAACTTTCTGTATTTCTATAATGTAAAATAAACTATGTACTCACCGAAAGGGTTGTCGTTTTTACTGTGTTGTATTACTTTATTATCTTTTAGTACTTTTCAGATATTTATTTTTTATTTGCTGGAAACTATATGCGTAAATACTGGACCCGATAAATAATGTCGAGACTTATTCTTTAGGCTGTAACAGTAACTATATGATTATTAAATATCTACATACATTTTATCTCTCCAAATAGCTGTTCACATGTGGATCTAAATAAATATCCCACCAAAAACAATCATGTATTTCGGTATGGTATAGATATGTAATTTTGAGTAATCTGCAACATAATCATTTGGTTTATATAGGCACAATGCAATTTGCAAAAAATATGTGTCTGTATACGATACTTCGTTGGTTAAATGTTCATTAGGCTTAAAATAATAAAGTATATCCTCCTGATAAAGTATCAGGAACCAGTTTAGAAGGCTATTTTTAGAAGGCTAGTTTTAAAGTATAAAATAAAAGATTTTATTGCTAAAATTGATAATTCAGCTTAACATGCTTAAGAATTCATATTACTTTTTGCAACACTGTTTTGCAGTGGGAACATAATCAGTTTTTTTTAAATAACAGTTTTATATTTTTTTAATTGTTAAAACATAGCGGGAGTTCTGGTGGATTTGGGCACGGAAATAATATTATATGGTTTTCTTTCTAGTGACATAGTCACATTACCATAGATGTAGGATGTTGCTGTCACATTGTCAGTCTCCCATGTCACGTCCAAAAATCAATAATAATTTTATTCACTCCATTCGTCTGTCAAAATTAAATTTTAATTTAACCTTATTCTTCGGTAAAATTTAATATCTTATTAATATTAAGAAAAATGTTGATAAAACTTGTTTTCGATGGCTTAATGTAATAATATCTCTCAGTCTAGGATAAAGTGTTTGCTACGATTTATATATTATAAGCTTAAAATTGTTAGCAATAATTGTAGATTGGCGAGAAATATGAACTAATGCGGGTTTATTTTTAAGTTTTTCTATTTATCTAGTCCATAGTAATAAGTCTGAATTCTTCGCAAACATGCGGAGTAACGAAATGTATAATTTTTTAAGAAATATCTATAAAATAAACATACCAATCACTAGACATCTTTCCAAAGTCGCTCTACAGGACTCTCGAATTAGTGGTGTCGAATACTGTGCCAATATAGTAAGGTAAATTCTACGTATATTTTAACACAGAATATCATAGATTTATTTTATTTTTGGTACTTCGTTTTTTACGTACATTTTGCAGATAGACAGCATGATTATGAAAACTATTTAGCGACCCTTCTTACCACGAAGACAATACGAACTCCTGCACTAGTGATTAGGGCTTTTAATGTTGAAATAGCAAGAGTTCAAGATCAGACGACAGATCCTCAAACAGCGGCTTTTAGATTACAGTTCTGGCAAGATGTACTTGCTTATGTCTATAAAAAAGATCAAGTTTTTAGCAAAATACCAGCTAATCCAGTTGCTCAAGAACTATATAAGGTATTTGTCCTGTTAATATTGAATTACTGAAATAGCAAGATCTTCTGTATAATAATGTTTAATGTCAGCTTCCATTAATTCAAAGTTGATGTGAATATTTGTAAAAGTGTGTATATTCTGAGGCTACAGATGATTGAATAATGATAAAATTTTTCACAGGTGTGTCTTGGTTACAACCTGCCTCGAAGACATTTGGAGAAGCTTATTACATCTAGATACAGCTTAGCAAAGTCCAAGTACTTTCCTACTTTAGAAGATGTAGAAAATTATGCTGAACATACTGTATCTTCCATATACTACTTACTTCTCAGTATTGCCGGAGTTGCCAATGTCCATGCTGATCATGTTGCATCTCATTTAGGCAAAGCACAAGGCATCGCCAATATTCTAAGGTTCACAAAAACCCTTCCTAACACTGTTCTATATGCATTAACAATTTTAAAGTTAATGTGATTGCATTTCTATATCCAAGAAGTAATTAAACAATTTCTACCAGCCCAGATAAGTTTAAATAGTTTGATAGGAATCTGAATTTAATAGATGTTTTTTTATTGCATAATAGGCTTACGTCTTACGTATTCTGGATATACCAAGTTATGTGTAATAAAAGGTTCAAATTTTTCAGATCTATACACGTATCAAATTATCATAAGGTAGTTTCCTTACCAATGGATATTCTAATGAAGAACAAAATTAGTCAAGAGGATGTATTGAGAGGTATTGACAGTGAAAATATGCGGAATGTTATTTTTGAAGTAGCCTCAAGAGCAAATATGCATTTGCAAAAGGTACTCATTTTTATTGTTTCTCAGTAAATGTATTGACCATTACAATTTTGTTATCTTGATAATATGTCAACCAAATTTCTTTCAGGCCAGAAGCATTACAGTTCCAAAAATAACAAACCAGTTATTTCTACCAGCTACTTCTGTTGATGTATATTTAACAAAACTGCAGAAAAACAATTTCCATGTGTTTGATAAAACACTTCAGAGAGGCAGCCCCATGTTACCGTTTAATTTATATTACAAAAGGCTACTGAATAAATATTGATATGTTCTCAGGTCTCTGTTAGTGTTTATTAAAAAAAATATAGTTATTGGTTAAATTAGTGTGTAATGTTTTTTTTGTTTAGCCACTGAAGTACTTCATTGCAGTAAATAAAACAAATTTATAGAAACAATTGCACTGTTTACTTTCAAGCATTTCCATGCAAATAAATAATCACATTCGAGATTCAAGCATTGTTTGGCAACTTGAGTATGTAATAGTACCAAAAACATAAATTACTACAGATTAATTAAAGACTAAAATGGTGATAGACTTTCTGTTGGTTTATAAATATCTTATTATCTTATTTTTTGTAATAAAAACTGTTTCTTCACTTGTAATGCAATTCGGAATTGATTTTATTTAAAACAATACAATTTTTGGATACACATTTTGATTTTATAAATACTGCAAAAGTGATAAAGATATATATTATATAAGAAATAAAGGACACGGAAAATACAAATTCTTTGATCTCAATTTTATCTTGGTAAAAAGTAGAGGAGAATGTAAATAGTAATACAAAATGTCTTTGCAACATTATAATGTTCAACTTTGGTGACAAATTATCTTTGGTTACTCATGATTTCATTAACAGTAAGTGATGTTAAGTTTCTACTTCACTACTTTATATAATTCCATTATGCTTATTCTGAACGTAATCTATATAATACCATTATCATCTTTGTATAGAGATAATTACAATATGTATGTCCAAATTATGTCATTAAGGTATACATGAAGAAAATGGATACACAAATATGATTGAAATAGATGTAAAATAAGTAAGTACATAACCCTGTATTCTAATTCTAATTGCAAACTAAAAAAGTATGATTAACATTTAACATACAGAGCAGAAACACCATATAGTTACCATGACACAAAAAAATGTATGCAAGAAAATAAGTTATGTTGTAAGCATATTAATGATATTCTTTGAAATAACCAATATCAAAAAGAATCAAGCAATCAAGTTGTGTATTTCAATATTTTAACATTGCTTATGAATTTAAGTTTGACTTAAATTTAATACTTATAAGCACTGAGTATCACTTCTAAAAGTTAATTTACATATAAAAAATAAAAAATCTAAGCAATGTAATACCTCAACATATTAATTGGTAAATGCTTTCACTTTCATAATAGAAGATTACTTGTAAGATTATTGCATATAAATAAATAATGTCATGCGACATCAAACACAACCAATCCTTAAAAATTAATTTAATTTGGAATGTAAAAGGTGAACAAAACAATATAAAATATTATTTTAGATACTTAAGCCTAAGATAAAAAAGCTAAATGTAAGTACGACTACTTAATCACAATGAGCTTGCTGCGCGATAAAAGCCATATATTGCTTTTTTTTATGTAACTTTTTTTATTCTGAGGGTGTTAAATCTTTTTCAGGCTCACTTTCAGTCAAAATTTGTTGCAGGAGATCATATATAGGCTCAAAGGCTTTGCGACAAGCAGCATTAGTTGGAATTAGATAGTCATGTAGGTCATGGTGACTTATAGTGCCATCACTTTGAATTAAGCCTTTATCTATGGAAACCATTTCAACCTTATTCATGTTAGCAACTTTCTCTCGTAGTAATTGATTGATTTTTGCATTCTTATCCCTTAGTGTATTTGGATGTTGACCACGAGGCAGAAGGCTCTAAAAATTATGTAAATTGATATTGACTATATATTGTATTAAACATTCACATATAATGTACACATAGTAATACATATTTACTTATACTCACAGGAAGGACTATGTAGACGCCTGGATGCTTTTCCCTGATTGTTCTTACAATTTCTAATATTCCTTCGCTGATCTCTTCAGCTGTATTTTCAACATTATTTGTTCCAACATGTAGAACTATTACCTATAAATATAGGTAAAAATAAGATAAGCAGGTTATTATGACAGATTTTCTTCTAATTTTTACAATCTATATAAATGGCTGTGATTGCCTCCTACTCATATAGGTCAAGATTTCAAATCCAAGATAAGTCCCTGATTTTATAAAGACATTTTAAGATACAATATCACTAGCTACAAAAGTAAAAAAAAACATTGTGTAACCTTCACACATTTACAATTATCTGTACAGGTTTCTTTCTGAGCAGAGAGTCATATCCAATAAAAATATTTATAATGATAATGAAACAATTTACACCAAGTTACAATAAAATTACAATTATCTATGACTTAATAATATTTCCATTATTTATTAAAAATTCTGGCAGGCAATGTCTTCTCCATAAATTAACTATCTTAGAAAAATAATTGTACAAAACTTATTGAATTCCAATTTAAATAGAACTGAAATTAAATCAAACATTACCTTGGGATCAACATGATCAAGTTCTCCATTTTGAATTCGCCAAAGAACATTTTGAGTTTGGTCTCTATGAATACTAAAGTTAAGGCAGTGAAGGGGAGCAAACCAGTGATTCCATACTTCTGTGTGCTCTAACGCTTGCAGCACGGAATCACCTATAAATATCACATCTGCGTCTTTTCCTCTCGCGTCAGAAAGAAATCTATTGTGCTGAAATATTTAAAAAGAACATAACCATAACAAAATTAAGAAATGTTAATACCACCAATACGATGTAGACAAATATGTACCTGAACAGAAAATTCAAAAGGTTTTGTATGACGCCTAAATTAAATTACAATGAAATTAAACATCCACGTTGATATAATTGCAATCGTCAATAAAATAGTCCAAACTTACAATACTATTCCACCTTCCGTCGCCTTCGGTATCTTGCTGCGGAGCTGCTACAGAACACGGATTCATATTTAACCAATTCTTTAGAATATCATAAAATTATAATCAAAATACCACTTTGATTAGATTTCAGATACAGGTATCAATTCCTTCTTTCTATCATATCAATTCAAATGTAAAATGGCTTGCTAGTTGCTTTGCTTTCTTTCTTTGCTTTGACAGCGCTATGTGAAGTATCAGATAATAATAGAGTACGTCTCCGAAACAAAGCAATATGATGGTCGTAATAATATTCTGTAACTAAATAATAAATATTTCTTTATTATTCTACGTATCATATAAATAGCGCATTCCCAAAAATTAGTCCCAATATGGTACAAGACGAAATTTTGCGAAATTGGGCATCGACTTTTCGACTGTCGATTATCACACAAATATGCACGTCGCAAAAAGTGCACTCCTAATGCAGAGAAGTATTTAGTTATACTTGTTTAATGTACGTGATAATTTCCTAGATAATTAGATTGTTGGGTATTTATGACGGTCCTCCAATATAAAAGAATTTATGACTTTATTTATTATATTTATTATGTATATTTTCATTAGCTATAAATTGTAAATTGTCACTGTCATATTCAGCTGGCATAGCTGTCAAATCCATGCTGTCATTGTTAATTCCGCATTTCTGCATTTCATTTTCTATTCATCTATTATTTTGGTAATTTAATAACTACATGCAACTTAAAAATATATTGGCATCTTTAGTATTTTATAGGTACCTAATAAATATTTTATTATTTATGTGTTGAAACGTGTATAATTTGTTGGTTATAAATCCTAATTGAAGAAAAAAATTTAAATCATAATAACTTAACAATAAATTTTAACATAAAATGGCAGAAGATATCGTAGATCGTATTGAATTAGAAAGTAGACATAAAAAAGAAAAAAAACAACTCCAAGCGCATATTCAAGCTTTGAAAAAAACTGCGAAAAATGACAAAACAAAGAAGAAAGAACTCGCGGCAGAGATTACAAGATTAGAATCCGAACTCGAAGAAAGGCACAAAAATGAAACGGAATCCATTGAAACGGTACCTAAAGATATCGTTATAATTCCTGCACAAGATATGGACCAAGATGTCATGAAGAGCTCAACAAAAGTTTCGAAAGCTCAAAAACGTAGAGATAAGAAGCAGCAGCAGGAGAAGGATAGGGAAGTCCAAATTAAACTACAGGAAAGAGAAAATCTTATCGGTCCTAGAAATGTAGAACTACAAGCCATACATGCAAAACTCAAAGAAAAGAAACTAGAAATACATACAATCCCTTCAGATGGTGACTGTTTATATAATGCAATTGCACATCAATTATATCTGTCTAGAGATAAATCTGTAACAATTGAGGAGTTAAGAATGAATGTTGCCGCGTACATTAGAAAAAATAAGGATGATTTCCTTCCATTTCTAAGTAATCCTGACACCTATGAAATGTTGACCAATACAGAATTTGATGATTACTGCAATAAAATAGCTAATACAAAGACTTGGGGTGGTCAATTAGAAATCAAAGCCTTGTCTAACTATTTAAAATGCCCTATTTGTGTAATACAAGCCACAGGACCCGATAGTATAGTACAGGGGAACGAATTCGAAGGACCACCTCTAATAATTATATACCACAGACATATGTACAGTTTAGGTGAACATTTCAATTCTACTCATTTAATAAGAGAAGATGATAAAAACTAATTTTATGTAAATTGAAATGTATGACATTTTTATTTGGTTCAATTTATAGAGTTATGCATCCTTTTAATTTAGTTACATTTATATCAACAATTTTGGGTACAGAGTGGTTATTAAATCACATACAAAACAATTTATAGAAGATACTGTAGATATATTTATTTTAAAAACCTTTCCTATTAACCTACTGCTGTAGGTGCTGTAGCGCAATGTATATTAGTTTTTTCTGTGTCCTTGATTTGAGTTTTTTAATAAAGAACTTATATGCATTTTTGGGTTATATCTCGTCTAATTTTCTATACAGAGATTTTTTAGGAATATCAAAAAGTACATTTGATACTCTCAGCAGAATTGTTTTATCATTGAAGATATCAGAATTATTGAAATGAAAATATTTTCCAACAATAATTTTTTTTAAGTACTTGATAACTTAACATCTCAACATTCAACTGTGGCCTTAATATGAATTTCTTACCACTGGTTATAATTTTTACACTGCCACATAGTCTAATGTGCTAGATATATAGTTTTCTCTATCAATAAATATTTTTGCGTTATATAAAAATAGCATACTTCAGTACTTATAAATGTAACAAAAAGACAATCCAAAAGGAGTACCAAAAGTTGTTAACATGATTTATAAAAAATCTTTGTAGGTTTAGAATGAATTTCATTCAATGTAACTTTGGTTAAGGGTTATAATAATACACTTGGTAGTCATGTTTATCTCCAAATGTATATTGTTATGAAATGTAAGATTGATAAATAAATTTTTATACTCTCGTAATATGAATGGTCTTATTAAATTGTAAGCAAGTGTTGGGAGAAAGAGACAGCAGGGAGTAGAGCAAGATGGGTGATTGAAACAAGATTTGGAAGTATGCTTACATTGTGGTTTTTTACACACAGAAAAAGCATGCTCCTTTTTACACATTGTCATAAGCCTGCTTTTAATAGCAAGTGTATCTGTGTCCGAACCCTGATTAGATTGAACTATGGTAGCAGGTCTATTACCGATTAATACTAATATATAATCTTTCCCCATTAATACTAACTGAGCTGACATATAAGCGTATTCCTGGTCTAGTATGAGATTGATTGCTTATTCCCCAGGCAGTGCTGGTGAGCTTACTACCTCTTTACTTCTTTCTGTATTATATATTCAATTAATCAAGAGAGTACTCTAAAAATCCAAACCTCCAGTTGTCATCCAATATAGTTAATTACACATACGACAATCTTTTAGTTGAAACTCACAGTAGTTTAAAAATCATAATGTATTTCAATTAAGTATGGTTAGTAATATACATATTAGTTTTACAAACATTAATATGTAAAATAAAGTGATCATAGCAATTACTACACTCCATTACTGTTAGAAGTTTCTTGGTTCTTCTCCTCTCCTGTCACAGTCTTATTGGGCTCATCTGGTTTCATTGCAGGGAATAATAATACTTCCTAAAAAATACGATACATTAAAAAACACTGTTGCTCACTACATTAAAGAAAAAAACGATATAAGAAACAGAAGGATGGAAAGGAAGATTATTAATAAAAGTTCTGAGTTATAATGTCTGTTAAATATTATTCAATAGAATAGAGATAAAAGAGTATACATGAAAGAATATGTACTGTGACAATCAATAATTCATGAAAAACTAGATTATAATGTTAAAGTGTTAATAAACTTTACAACAGTCAAACATTTCAAATATTAATAAAATAATGAAGTTAACATTATTGGCTAGTGTTAAATCTTGGTATGTCAATGTATGTAATCAAACTGACAAACCTTTATGTTATTTGAGTCTGTGAGAAACATAGTGACACGATCGATCCCAAGTCCCCATCCACCGGTCGGAGGCAGGCCATATTCGAGGGCTGTACAGAATGCTTCATCTGCAGGGGGAGCTTCATCATCTCCTGCTGCACGGTCTTTGGCTTGCTGTTCAAATCTCTCTCGTTGAGTTGCAGGATCATTTAACTCTGTATATGCATTGCATATCTCTTTCTTCATTACAAAAAGCTCAAACCTGAAAATTTATTAATGTAATCTTCTTAAATAATTAGAAGTTAAATTTAAAATGATGATGACTGATATTTATAAAATTTAAAATAACTTATTTATAAACATACACAATGTCACAAAATTATATAATCTTATCGCTTTGACTTTGCCACCTTTTATATCTTAGTATTGAATTTATACTTCTTTAGGCGCGTTATGAAAAAATGATGAAAAATTACAGTATGAAGTTGCAGCGGTTGCAGTCTCGAAACAAAAGCTACCAACAAAATAGAAATAGAACCTCTATTAATCGCGCAAGTTGGCACCATCATCGCCTCTGTTCACTGTTTTCATATACATAGTATTTATCCACATGTTTCTAGTGTCTACATTCACACACACAAGCGTGCTACATCTTAGGGTGCAACTTTATTCACCATCAGGCTAGATAGCAGTCAAGCGCTTGACTATGTCATTTAAAAAAAAACCAACGTGTTTTAGTTTCATATGAGTGCGATTTATATATGTGCTGATAAATCATATTCAGTAGTGATTCAGTAGTGAATTCAATATTTTGATTAATATATTTACTATTCGTTAATATTAGTGAAAAAATTGTGTTTATAGACTTTTTGAAGTGCTCCAATATAATATGTAATTGAGGTTATCTATCCATATGTATTATTTATTGATATAAATTAAAATATTATTATTTAACATAATTAATACTAAATATTATTAAATTATTAATGTTAAATATTTATTATTGGTTATTCAATATTTAAAAGGTAAAAAAAATAATTTAATAATAAATTCAATTTGAATTTATTGAATTTAGGTTTATTTGTATGTATTATTTGCATACAAATAAAAACTATTTTTTAATGATGCCAAAGAAGTATAATTTCTCACGCGCGTACATAATACACGCACCCTTTTTCTGTGACACAAGATTTACCTCTCTGTTAGTCCAGGAATATCTCGGTGGTATTTTGACAGGGGACTCATGATTTGCGGATGGTCTAGGATGAAAGTTGGATTAATACATTTCTCCTCTAGGAAATCTCCTACAAGTTTGTCCAAAAGACGCGCAGTGGTTCTCGGAGGAGGGCAATCAATCTATGAAAAAAACAATACACACCCCATCACCCACTTTGTATCAAAAAAAAAAGTGCTACAGCCGCATAAAATAAATGTTGCATAGGATTACTATAAAATCAATTGCTTGCACTGGTTTTTTTTCTAGTTCATTTTAATCATTTGTACTAAGATGATGAAATTTCTTAAGCAAATGCTTATATTATGAGTGATAAAAGGTAAATACCTATTATCACTCAAACAATATAGCCTTAAGTATGTTTGATATGATGATGACTAATACTAGTTACTTATAATACATTGAAATGGAAATTATTCATTTAATGATTCTAAACTACTTATAAATAACAGATAACATATAAATAACAGATGTAAAATATATATTATCTCACCTCATGCTTTTCACAAAGCTGACTTAAAAATGCATTTGCTTCTGTTGTATCCAACTGATCAGGAGGAGGTAGTTTGGTGTTCAATACTTTTTCAAGAGTACCAATCATGGGCATTCTGGCAAAAGGTGGGGTGAAGTCAATCTCTACCTCTTCACCATCAGGGCCATCAGGATGGTATTTGATCTGTAATTATGCCACCATAAAACAGAGTGTAACTGCTAATTTTTAAAATATATGGCATATCAAAAAGTCAGATTTTCGAAATTCCTAGCTAAACCCACAATTTACATCACCCATAAAGTAAATTATAATTGTGTAACAAAATCCGATTCATACAAGAAAAACATGCATTGTCACTGCTTTAGACTTCTATGTAAAACTATCAAATACATAATCATGGGAAACAATATCTTCATTGAAGTATTAAACATTTTTGTTGAAGTATTAAACATTTTCATTGAAGTATTAAACATTTTCGTTGGAGTATTAAACTTATAAATAATCAGATGATTATAGTCTTGAATATATATTGAACTAAAACATTCCTCTCTTCATATTTCTAATCACACTAATTGGCAGTAATAAGTAATTGGCAGGAAGATATGTCTTGTAGGAAAAACCACACTATTGTATTGTAACCATACTGTAATTGCACAATAATGGAGAGTACATTTTAAAAATAAACGATCATAATTATCTTAGTCTATAGTGCAAACGCTTATAAATACTGAATTTAAAGTGCTCTTGTACAGAATTTTGAGTATTTAGTCCTTTACTGTAAGTAAAGTATGCTAATGGTATATGAAGGTTAAATCCTAAATTGATTACATTTGATTGATCAGTCATAAAATAATTTTGTATGTAAAATAATACTTTTGTAGATACATATTTGGAAATTTTCATTAGATTACAGTGAGTGATAAGTGGTATAATTACTGGATTTTCCAAAAGATTTTATCTTAATAGCCAGTTATATGCACATTATAATGGAAGTGCCTACATAAAATGTGAATGTAATCAAGTATTGCCTTATCATGTTTAATTAATTTGTATACATATTCTCTGGTCAAGATATTACTTATACTTTACTAACCTTATAGGTCCCATGAATACTTTTGACCATTCCTGAAATCATGCTTTCCGTTATACTGATCACATCATTATAATCAGCATATGCCATATAAAATTCACATGTAGTAAATTCTGGATTGTGTGTTAAATCAATGCCCTCATTCCTGAACTGCCGACCAATTTCATACACACGATCAAGACCTCCAACAACCAACATTTTGTGATACAGCTCTGGTGCTATTCTCATGTAGAGATCCATGTTCAGTTCATTATGATGGGTTACAAACGGTTTAGCAGTGGCGCCCCCTGGGATCATGTTCATCATAGGTGTTTCAATTTCCAAAAATCCCATGTTGTCTAAAAAGCGTCTGACATATGCAATTATCTTGGCTCTTACATAAAATGTTTGCCTCACCTGTTAATGAAAGTGGAAAATGAAATTTAATAAAAACTATAACTGTGCAAATGTTACAATGCTTTTGGCGGGACATACTTTGTCATTTAGTATGAGATCCAAATATCTCTTCCTGAATCTGGTTTCCTTATCTTTGAGGCCAAAGTGTAGATGTGGCAACATATGAAGGCACGGTGAAAGTAATTTGATAGATTTTGGGACAATGGACAGTTCACCCTTCTTTGTTTTTCCTGGATAGCCGACACACCCAATGATATCTCCTCTCCTAAGCTTGTCAGTATCATAGGCAAACTTTTCTTCTGACTCATACACCCTGGCATTAGCCATCACCTATAAAAAAGATAAAACATCATTTATTTTAAAAAATGACTAGTTTGCATGGCATCTACTAAAATAATAACATATGACTATAAGTATTAAATGCTAGAGTTCAGTATATGTGATTAGGCAATGAAATACCCAAATATTTCATATCTCTACTTGCATTTTTCTATTATAATAAAGCTCAAGGAACTGTCCAGGTAAGAGTTCAGAACACAACAATACAAAATCAATTGCAAAATTCTCTAATTTTTTATTATCATACTATAAAGTAACCACACTATAAAGTACTCAGTTACTAGTGTTATGTATATGTATATTAGTAATTGATTATCACAATCAGATAATAATCAATTACAATAACAGAGAATATGTTACTGCTATTGTTACAATAATATAAGCATATAATAACACTTCATATAATCAAGTGGAAATTCTACTTACCCTATCTAATTTTGCAAGTAATCTCCTATGACTCAGGAAAGTAGAGGGTTTTTAAGACCAAGTACTAGTAGTTGATGGAAACGGTATTTAAAATTATTAATTTTTCAAATATATACACCTTATTAAATATGATTCTTAATACAAAAGTATGTGTAAAATTCTGAAATATATAGATACCTGGATTTTAACACCTTCACCCCTTAAGTCGTAAAATATAAGTTTAGCCCCTGACTCCCTTATCGAGTGGATTCTTCCCGCTAGTGACACAGTGACGTTTTCCAGGACATCTCCACTATTCAAATGATTATATTTTTCTATGAATTCCTCTAGAGAAATGGTAACTGTAAATTTATGAGGGTATGGATGATCATCCTTGGATCCATTTTTAAGCGCCGCAATTGCCGTGCATCTTAATTTGTAGTACTCATTTGGACTAATTTCCTCTTCAGCCTTTATAGTTTTCTTGTCCACCGCATTTTCTGTCTGTTGAGCAGCTTTTTCGGTTTTCTCTTTGAGTTTTTGCTCCGATTTTAGGCGGCGTTTTATTTCACTAAAAAAAAAAATGCATGAAATCATAATCTGAACTCCCTTACCATTTACATTGAAAAAATAAAACCAACCGTTTGCTAACCGCTGATGAAATATTTTGCAGTCGGTTGCCACTAATATTTCTGGAAGCTAACGTGCGAGGGATCGATGACAGAGTTCGCAAAAGAAACATTTTGGTTTTCACACGTAATACTCACTTCTTGGATAATTTTTCAGATGCAACTTCTGCCATATTTTCTAGGTCTAATATTTTTTGTAGTATTTTAATTCAACGCACCGATCTTTAACCTTCACAAAGAGTTTCGTGCGATGTCTGTATGGATATGGATAAATATAGTATGGTTAAGGATAAATATACTGTAATATCACTATAGAATGACGAATTGGCCATACAATCGATTCCGCAATATGTCAGTAACGAGAAGTAAATCGAATTGAAAGTGGAGTGTGACGAATCATTAGCATGGGATAGAAATGACAGTGACAGCCTGCCGTGACTATGACATATCTAATTAAAAACGTGTAAATTCAGAGATGACACGACGAGGCGAGTGTTATTTCTATAAGACGGACTATAGACAAGAAAGTTCTTTTAGTTTTAAAGTTCCAGACCTATCTAAATATTGTATTTGTAATTATTACTTTTTATTTACAAACAACTTATACATAATATTTAATTTGCGTATACTATAGAAAGAAAAAATACTAAAATAATTATGGTATAGATCATATTAGATGAGACTTTAAGGTAAGGATTCCCAAGAGGAAATATTACTTAGTAGCAAGTGTGTACGTACATACTTCGTTACAAAAACGCATTGCTTAATGCAAGTATTCCTGTATACAGAAAGAGCATCTTCTATGTATTCAAATAAGTATTTATATATAATAAACAATAACAATTACTTATTTATATTAATCATCACATTTTCTCATCTAATATTTGTAATTTAATGTCCAAAAATTCGCAAATCGTTATTTCTCGACATACTACATGAGCCCGACGGACTATTCGCATGCCATTTTACCCATCATTATAAGCTGTAGTAACTTTTTAGCATCATGTGCCTCTTAGCACATGGACTAGAAATGCAACTTTTTTTTTAACGGTCTGCATGCTGCTGCATATTAAATTATTTTTATAGTTACTAGTTAGAAGAGTACTAGAAGTAAAAGAGTAAGAAGGTAAATATCTCTTGAGTTTGGTGAAACATTACAAAAGCAAACGAATTCACAGAGAACTTATGTTTAAATTTTTTACAAATCATGTCGTATTTTAATTGATGGATTGAATAGTAACGCATCCGTGCATAATGATTTATTTGGTTTAATTTTCGTCATTTGTTGGTTTATTTATTAGCTGTTTGATTACTATAGTACAGATTCTGTCTAGTTCGGGATTTGGAATCCATTAGAGCCCTGTGTATAAATCGCCCTAGGATATTATTATATTCTAGAAATTTAAAGTGTTTTCCAAAATATTCAATATTAGTGAGGTAATTCCGGAATTTTGGAATATATCAATCATATTTTCCTGCTTGTTG
>DWUN01000658.1:0-20876 GCA_018249975.1 Passova gellias
AATTGCTTCACGGCAGAAATAGGTGTGGCGGTGGTACTTCCCCGGGCGAACCGTATACAGGTTCTACCACTCTTAAACGTACCGATGTTGGCAAATTTTGATAAATTTAGATGTTTATATATTTTTTTTCTATCGCAGTCAAAACAGAACGCAATCGCACTGCAAGTGTCTGGCGAGAGTCTGGCGTGTTGTTGGGCTAACGGTCGGATTGACTGGCGCGACGCTGCCGGTCGTGTAGTCAGACGGGTACAGTTGAAGTCTGGTGCCGCTGCCATGTTGCTAGCAGACTACCGCTCCACGGGCGCCCCAGATCTCGTCGCGATATCTGATCGAGGCGAAGGTAACATTTTATAATAAATAATCTCCTGTATGTGGGATATCATCAGGACAATAAAACCATAGTAGTTCTTTACATCTGGCGAATCGTATTTTATATCTATTATCAGATACGTTACTCAAATCGGCTGTCAGCGGTGTGTTTTTTGTGCGCATTTATGAGTCCCGTAAGTTACTTTTATTATTTATTACGCTTAGTTTTATAGCGGTTTGGTTTTCAATTCTGTTTATTTAAAAAATTTACTAGGCCTAAAACCGCTAATTTTATTTAAAAACTTGAATAATCGTACTAGGAAAAAAGCCATCTCTCCCACATTACTATTAAGCTCGAAGGACCATGACTCTTAAAATACTATGACGCATTGAAGTAAAATATAGCGTTCAATGGACATGAGTTTAATAGTTTTAGGCTATTCTCCGCACCAAGAGAAAAGTGGATTGAATGTTACTTCGAAGAAGCTTCCATCTGAGGAGGATCGGTTAGCTATTACGGAGTTATTGAATAGGAAGCAGGCATTGATGGTAGAGTTACAGCATTACGAAGCCAATGCCGCGAGTGGAAATACGAGCTTAGAAATTGGTGACCGACCAGCCACCGCCATGCCAACCAACACGCGCTTACATGTTGCCATCACAGCAGACTCTGAAGAGGTAAGACACTGTAATACAATAATGTTTATGAACAAAACATCTAATTATTTATCAAAACCATTGCTAATTGATAGAGTATAAAGGGATATAACCTTAGTTAACCAAGGTAACCTTAACTAAGATTATATCCTTTTATACCTATCAATTGATAATGTATAAAGCGATAGAACCTTAATGGTGCCATTTTGATGTCTTTGTCGAAATGGCGGTACATCATGAAACTGATATTATATGTGGACAGAAAACTCAGGCCTATTATTATCATTATTTATTTTATTATATAATTATAATAATATAATTACGTAGTATTTTGTGACAGGGTTGTTTAGATATCGCAGTGTCAACTAACAACGAAACTGTGGTGCGGGCAGCGTTGGTGCTGGCAGAGGGCGTATTCGAGACTGGGGAGACCCTGGCTCGTCACCCGCCGGTGTCACAGCTTCGATCCATACTCCACATACCGCTCAAACCACCCAGGGATGTACCAGTCGATGTGCATATCAAGGTACGCACGATTTCAATTTACTAAACAAGTGTAATTGGTCACCAATTCAACCTATGATGACTCGTCCCAATATTTTTTGTACAGAAGGGCGGTAATGTTGCTTTCGAAGCCTATCTAAACAAGCCCCTTAATAGAAATCTGTTATCCATATAAATATATAAACAATATTTTTTTCACCTTCCAAACCAGTGATGCAGTATTTATTCAATATACTAAACATTAACATGGATGTTTTGTTAATTGATTTACCCCTTAAATCGGTATGCTTAATTAATTACTATTAAGCTCAAGCAGTTTCTTTTCTTTCAGGCTTTGGTTGGATATCAAGATAGCGAGCAGTTTCATATATTTGAGCTTACAAAGCATTTGCCAAGGTTCGCAATGTACACACCAGCTGCATCATGCCTAACATTGTCCAAAGCCGACAGTTATGTTACATGCAAGATAACGGAGAGGATTCAAAGGATCTGCATGTGGATTAATCAGAATTTCCTAGTGGAGCAAGAGATGGTGCAAGAACAGGAAGATACTAAAGAGTTGAACATTAGTTTCACTGGTTTACGAGATAAGTCTCGGCTAGATATGTCGTTTGGAGATGGGCAAGTGAAGTTTGTTACACCAGATATCAGGCTGGCCGGGGACCTCATACAAAGTCTGGCTATCTATTTGAATTTGCCCGACTTGCAGGTTAGTTTCATTTTATGCAGTCTTAAAATGAATGAAAAGATTAACAGCTCATATTGACACATTGTTAGATACTTGTCATTTTAAAAACTGAGAAGAGTTAAGGGCAGAGCCTACCACACTGTCTAAGTGAAAATTGGCAGGAACCCTCACTATACTTACTGTTCATAATATAATACAATAATTTAATAGAACTATGAATAGGACCAGGGTGTCTAACTGCAGATGTCTGGAAACTAAGTTACTAAGTATGGCACACTCGATCCTGTTATACAGTATTGTTTTAAAGTTCCATTAATTGCCATAGTTTTTTTTTAAATAACAGTCAAGCGTTTGCCTGCTATATAGCCTGATGGTAAAAAAAAACATATGAATAAAAATCAATTTATACTTATATTATATTTTCTTATAATGAAGAGTTTAAATAACCAGATCATCATCATCATATCACTGACCATACAATTCCACAAAGCCGACACACTTCACGGGGTTAAAGAAGAACATGTTGTTGTGGGGTGGCTCCCTTTGACTGACCGCTTTCACCACTTCTTGAGCTATGACACCACCGACGACAGCGGCAGCTCCCGACACTATACCGAATACATCTGTTAATAGTGCATCAGTTATAAAGTTTACTGGGAGAGATAACTCCTTGACGAGTTCATCGCGCATTCTGAGCAGCACCAAAGTATCTTCCTTCCTTTTCGTGGGGTCCGGATTTCGGTTGTACTCGTCTCTGAAACGTAGCAGGATCTTCATGACGCAATAAGACGGGTCTCCGCGACGCAGCCGCGACCGTAGTTCAGGTTTCGTCCAGTCCGCTGACAGAGCGTTCTGTAGAGGCACGTAAATGGCTCGACGCTTCACCGTAATACTGACGGTCCCACTCGCGGTCTTCTGATCGTCGTCGGGCCCACGTTTAACTGCTTTATGCTGAACTATTTCCTCGGAGTACTCGTGGTCTACCAAGTCGGCGAACATATAACCGAACATGCCCCAAACGTCGCCGCATAGAAACTTCTTTGAATTGTCGCGGCAAATATTGTTGATGCGTTCCAACTGTTCCTGTTTCAAACCTGTCGCGCATACTATGTCAAAGGCGGCGAAATAGCTTTCGGGCAGATCATCAACTTGCTTGGTCTCCGCTGTGATTTCAACCATAGGGTTCAACGCCCTCGCTCTCTGGAGCGACGTTTCGGCTCTGTTCTCGCCGATTTTGTCAGGCGGCGCCAAAAACTGCGAGTAAAGATCTGTTTCGTTTAACTTCTCGTTGTCCAATAAACATACACTTTTGACTCCTGATAAAATGATGTTTTTTGCAATTTCGGCGCCGAGACCGGACATGCCGATGATCAACACCTTGGATGCACGTAAGCGTTTCTGTGAATCCAATCCCCATAACCTAATTTGACGGTCATACTGTTCCGCTTCGGCTTCGGAAAGTTCTATATCATTGTTTTCCACCATTATTATCAGAGATTTTCAACTAAGTGTTCGTAACAAAAATAAACTTCCTCTTTCGATTTTTTGACAGATTTGACACAAGTGTCAGTTTACCCACGCTGGCGTGACCATAGGCAATATAGACATTCTATACATAACGCTTTTTCTAAACACTACAAATTGGCTGTAATGAATAAATATTGCTCTGCATTTAAATTATTGAGTACACTGTTTTTGAGGATAATTATGGGAGAAATATAGAGATCCTTATAAACCCAGCACCCAAAGAGAACCGCCTCTTATCGTATGCTTTAAATATATACATATTTTATATGGGCTTTGTACGACTTTCACCGAATTTCTGCGTTCAATTCAATGCTAGCTTTTAAAAATTATAAGGACCAATGTTGATGATTAACTATTTTTATTTTATCTCAGTCAATAGCTCAATTTCCGGACGCCGAGAAGAAACTTCGAGATGAAATGAGCAATGCAGCAGAAATTGGAGAAACCAGATCTAGATTGGCAGCGGAAACTGCTGAAAAAGCGCAGTTGATTACTGCATTACTACCGGCCGCTCAAGATGCAGCTACTTATGACTTGTATGAAAATACTCTTATCCCTCAGAGGACTATTAAGTAAAGTTTATAATTGCCTACTCGTCTAACGTGCAGTAGGTGGCGATCAGACAAAGTAAGACGGTTTGTAACGGACAATCTTATACCATGATTCTAAACGAAGCAGTATTTAGCAACATAATTATTATTACTTTCATCGCTATTTCAATACGACTATGGCTAGAACTTTTTTACTTCGAGGAAAAAAGGAAGGGAAGAATCTGACAGAGAAGATCATAATGTTAATCTTTTTTTTATTGTTGTTTATCAGGAAGGAGATGATTAAACGCTATAAAGAAGTAATTATGTTGAACGAGGAGCTGTTGACTAGTTGCCACGTGCGGCGCGCCACTCAGGACCAAGCTGTAGCTTCTTTGAAAAATCTGCACAAAATATTACAGCAAGCCGCTAGATTAAGAGGTTTAATATTTATATTGTATGCAATCGTTTATAACATTTCGCATATTGTTAATTAAGAGATTTATTGTTTTAATGTAAGTATTAACGGTCCGACCGAATTATATCTTTGAAATAGCAATTATTATGCGCGTATTCAGTAATAAATCGAAGTGTGCAAAATTTTATCTAACCGAACTTCTGTAGCACTTATTTTTGTTAAGTACTTTTTACGTAATTTCTACATTTCTAAAAATAAATTTTACTTTTGATTTCAGTTGGAAAATATAGCAAAGCTGTGGTAGCCGCGTGCAGAGAAGCAGTGCGTACGAACAACATCGATGCACTCATCAAGATACTGCAAGTTGGAGATTCATAGAAAAAAAAAAACAATGTTATTGCAAACAATTTATTCATTACAATTAATAAAAATATATTTACAGAATTTTAACTTATATGAGTATTATAGTCAATCGAAGTGTATGTCAATTTAAAATCGTTAAATCTTAACACTTAATTATCCTAACAGTAATTAATAATGTAACAAGTAATAAGGTCACTTGAAGGAATTATTCATTGTAGCAGTTTTGGACTCGGACCCAATAGAATGTAGTTCATATCAAAACTATATAATTATTTGTAAATTTGCTTGACAACCATGTAATTGACATTAAAACCTAGTATGTATGTCATTAAGGTCACAGCTACACACTTTTTCTTAAGTCATAAAAACATTTTTAAATATAACAAATGTTCTGTAAATAATAGTTAAGAAATGAATAAATAAACGGAAAATAACAAACAAAATAGCTCTTCATTCGACGTTTTTTTTTGTTATGTGAAAATAGTTCATTCGATACACAAACAAATAGTGCTTACCATTGAAGATTATTACACACTCTTTGAGTTGCTTTCTGTGTAAATTAACGCTTTGGCAAATTAGGTGGTGGAGTATTTCAGTGATTAGCCCCCCCCGCCCCTTTCCTCGGCTATACAGTTATTTCCTTAGTGGCATAATGCACGTCGTCAGCGCTAACGTTCAAAAGCAAGCGAGGTTCAGAGGGCTTGGGTTCTAGCAAGAGCAGCTTGCTGGCAGCCAGACGCGCGCAGAGGGCTTGCGCCTGCGAGGAGGTGGGCGCTCGGACGCTGGCGGTGCGGTACGGGCGGCCGTCGAGAGCCACTATGGCGGCTGCGGTGGCCAACGCACGAGAGAGCGTCGTTTCGTCTGAGCCCGTTCTCTCCGCCTGAAACCGATGGGTAAAGTTTAATAATTCAGTTAACATTGTGCACTAAAATTTTCTTTATTGGGGTGCATGAATCCAAAGATTGTTTATTTTTTATGGAGAATAGAGACCAAAACTTGGTACTGATACACAAAATTCTATCGAAGAATGGCCTTAAGCGGTTGGGAATAGTTATTTGAGAATTATTTAACATAATATGTTACTGAATGACCACTGGATGAAATTAATTTGATTAATAAATTAAGGTTATGTGCGGTTTATACCTAACGTTTAAATATTACTTGTTATAACAGTGAAGGAAAACATCGTGAGGAAACCAGCATACTTTACAGATGTTATAAAGTGTATTATTTTCTGAGGTGTGTTAAGTCTATCAATCCGCAATTGACCACCGTGGTAGACTATGGCCTACGTCTTTCTCGCCATGAGAGGAGGCCCGGTGCTGGACCAATAAAAAGGTCGAAAAAATAAATAAAAACATTTAAAAAAAAACATACCTCAGCAGCCACGGCTCTTAGCATTAGTCTTTCAGCGGGTGAGCAGTTCCGTATGGCACGCACGGCCGCACTGGAGGCCGCCTCGCCCAGCGCCTGCTGCACCTCGCGCAGCCCGGCGCCGGCGGGGCCCGCCAGCTCCAGCGCGCGGCTGCACAGCGCCAACGCTCGACGGGCGTCACCGGACACTGCGGCTACCTTCCTGTACACCGAGATTATCACATGCTACATTCTAAGCACCAATAGATACACAACAACAACATAACATTACGCCAGGTCCCTAACGGGGTAGGCAAAAAGTACCGAGTGCCAAATATTCACACAGACATAAATAAATATGCCAATAGATTCACACAAACATACATAAACAGGATAACTTAACGCATAACTTAGGTAACGGCCTAAGTTATGCGAATTACAAACTTTATGTCTACATAAAGCACCACCTGCTACATCCATACAACTAATAATAACATAATATTTAAATGACTCTAAACAACAATCTTATCTTAAATTTAATGGAACTTGAGTTCTCTATCTCTCTGTTTTTTATGTACTGCTTTTTTTAGTACATACACCCTCTATATTTTCAAATATGATATACTAACTAATATGAAGTGAATACAGTAATGTGAACATTCTCACCTAGCAATCAGTTGTACGGCGTCCGGTGTTACATTCTTGCCAGCGAGCCTCGCCGCCACGATGCTCATCAGCTGCGTGTGCGTGTAGGGCGGGAACGTGAGCCGCGTGAGGCCCAATCTGGACGCCACGCGCGCGGCGAGCGCCCGCTCGGGCAGGTCCATGGTGTTCGCCACTGCTAGCACCGTGAGGAGTGCTGTTCTGTGTGTGGCCCACTCCATTATGCTGTAGAGAACGTCCTGTCGCTTATTGCACAGAGCGTCCAACTGAAATACCAGATGATTGACCTCAATTAATTTGACTTGTTGATTTAGTTAGTAGTGAGACCTCAGTCGTTAGTGTGATTCTGACCTTTCATTTTGTACAAAGTAACAATGTGGCTGTGTGTAACTGCACACATGTTCTTACCATAATTATTTCGAATTACCTATATAAAAATAAATATAGAAATTTGTATGTTAAATTTATTTGATTTCCATTTAATGCAACTAGTGCTGTCACCAGTTAGAAATCAATTGCCTCTGTGACTTATACAAAGATATTTGTTTTCATTATCATTAATATGTATCATATTAATATTGGCAATGAAATTGTACACCTTATTGGTTTTATTAAGGCAGGGGAAGAAATAGAATAAATGGTTATTAGAGAGTTTAACTCACATTCAATGTGGTGTCTACAAATCACTTGAGATTGTTTTACATTTGATTTAATGTCGTCGTGTCTTTTCTTGTTCATAAGTGATAAATATAATTAAATGAAAATGAAATCTAGTACAAGTATTTCAAAATTAAAATTAAGATTATAACTAGATTCACAAAAATAAATTGTATTAAATCACAATCAGAACATTTTATAGTTACACAAGAAGTAATATATATATAATATTAATCTAATATCTTTAAATCATACCTCATCGACAACTAACACAGTGGGAGTTCTCCTCGGGCCAGGGTTTGTGAAACGTTTCTCCAGCAGCGAGCAAGCCTGTTCCCAGACCACTGATTTATCTGAAAGGATAAAGGATTCTTAAAGTGCTTAAAAAAACACAATGAGACACTTTTCCCATAGATATAGGTCGCTAAGGATATCATCTAATCTGAAATTAATAAGCTAACAAAAATCTTTCGACACTTTTTCTTACATGAAAGTTGTCATGGACATATGCAACCTTTAAATAGGACTGCAGAAGAAGAGTTGTTAGTTTTGTTACTATTTATTTGTGTGAATACGGTTATTAGTTATTAATAATCGGTCATCATTAGGTTCAATACAATCAAAAAATCTTTGATCTTTATATATCAGTGTAGATCTAGATATGGATGTAGAATGCAACAACAAAAACAACATATCATCACACCAGGTCCCTAACAGGGTAGGCAGAAAAAATACATTAATATTTATTTTTTATCAACATATAAACAACAATCTTACCGGTGAGCTGTTTGTAAATTTGAACATAAGCTTGTCTTGGCTCCGCTATCCTCATCCCATTGACTTCAACAAGCTGAAACTCAGGCAAGTCAACCTCTTCTTTCAAAACCTTGAGTGCTGAGTTTACCGTTGCTGTCTTACCAGTGCCTGGGACTCCCGATATGTACATACACCTGTAAAAAATGAATGTGTTTTTGGTTTATTATGTACTAGCTCACCTGGCAAACGTTCTGCCATATAAATTATACAGTATTTCTTTACTATATAATACATATGTTATTATACATATAAACCTTCCTCTTGAATCACCATCTATTAAAAGATACCGCATCAAAATCCGTTGTGTAGTTTAAAGTTCTAAGCATACATAGGGACAGACTGTTTTATACCATGTAAAGATTAGCTCAATCAATTGCATTCATGTGTATGCACTTAATACCACAATGTTTTCATTTATTAACATTTTTAGCTCCAAAGACTTGCCGTCCATGCCTTTTTCAGTTTAGCCATTTAGCAATTAGTTTTTTTTTCACTGTCTCCACTTATTATTTATTTTTTAGAAACCCTTCTAGTAAAACAACGTTACAATCAAACACATAATGACACCCATTTGCCAATAGCTATTTAATAGTTACTAATAAAAAAAAATACATACCCACTCATGTTTTCCAACAACTTCGTTCTGACAAATGACAGTATTTGATCCATTTGACTTTCTCTGCCCGGGAGGGATTTATTGGTTTTAAGAAATTCTGAGAATAAAATACAAAACTCAATACTTTTAGTGGTGACATAAATTTATGTTGCCAATGAAATTACATTGATAATAATATGAATTTGAAAATAACATCTGATCCCAAACATAACATATTCTATGTATGCTATGCTATATATATTATGCTTAATATATTTTATTTATATTTGGGCAATTAAGCATGACTTTTATGCCTCAAAGCACACACAGAATATTATATACTTATTACATTTAGAATTGAAGAAAATAAACAATGATACTTACCGTCAATATTGTCAATTGAATGTGCTCTGCTATGCAGGGTGGGAGTCAATTGACTGGTCAGTATTCTCTTTGCGACGCTTTTTGGTGTCCTCGAAGCAGGTGTCCTAAGGGTCCTCGGAGTCCTAGGTGTCTTGGGAGTCTTAAGATTATTGGGGGTTTTAGGCGTTTTTGGAATTCTGTACTCGTCATCCCTTTCTGTGATTTGAGTGATTTTTGCATTCGATTTTCTCGGTGTTCTCTTAACAGGAGACAACTCGGGCTCAAGGTAAGTTACCGGCTTCTTAGCGATTCTGCAGGAACGTGTTGTGTATGTTGTCTTATCTTCTTCAAACACTAACACTTTCTTCGGTGTCTCATCCGTTGTTCTGACGACTGATGTTTTTCTCTTCGGCGTGGTCGGAGTGTGTTGCCTTATAATTAGCGTTGGTAACTCATCTTCGGAATTCTCTTTCAACTCCATTGAGAGCATTCCCTCGATATCTATCTTGGATAGTATCTTCGTCGTTTTCGGAGTTTCAAAGACTGGAGTACTTTCTGTGCTTTGATTGCCCTTTTTAGGGGAGTCCCGATCATTCTTATCGGCCAATATAGCTCGCTTTAACAACAGCTTCGTTCCATCATTCTTGCTGATACTCCAGTTTTTCTCTGATATTGATACTGTTCCCATTCTTTTGACTAAGCTGTTTGGTGTGCTCGGTGGTCGTTTTGGGGTTAGGCCGTTTTTGTTAGGCGTAGCTAGTAGCTGCATCGCTTTCCTTTCTTCGTCTAACACGGGTTCAATGTGAAGTTTCTTTTTAGACAGAGCAATCAGTCTAAACCGACAGATGTAGTTGTAGGGGGCGCTTTTCACATCATAATCCTTAGTGAAAGTGTGTGTGATTGTACATTTTTTGAAAAAGGTCTCAATTGATACATCCATGTCAAACGGTCTGTGATCTTCTACTACCTACATAGGAATTTAAGAACGTTTAATTCTTCACATTTTAAATTTTTGTTAAGTTGAAAAAAAGTTAAGTTTAATGTTGGATACTAATATATATATCGCATACAGGTGCCTTATGGGGTAGGTAGAAAGCACCGAGTGCCAAATATCTCTGTCCTTGCAAACCTGACGCGCTTCGTCTACATTATTAAGATTACATAGATACAAATACCTCATTTTGAAAAAAGTTGATTGGCTCTGTATGACTCAAAGCACCATTAGGCAGGGCTCCGGGTTTGCTGTACCACTGGACCTTGGCTCGGAATGGATCGCTGTTATTCGATGAGTCCTCGTACAAGGATAGTATACGGGCTGCATCACAACCCTCCACTGTATCTGGTTCCGCTGCGTCCGCATTGGAAATCAGCACGCTGTCATCTATGCTGGCTACCATATCCTTGAATTTAAACTTCCTGAAAAGATCGTAAGCATACTACGTAATAATAACGGTCGATTTACTTATATATATGATGGTATAGCTACAATTCATTTTTTTTAATCAATTCGCGGTGTTTATAATTTGCAGTATTTAACGGTTAAAACCAAGGAGACCCGGGGAAACGGGTGAAATGATTTTCCAAACGTCTATTATATAAAAAAATTACAATACATAGATAATTATTTACTTAATAAATTTAAATAGACGATTGTATTATTCGATATAAATAAACTTACCCATAATAGCGAAACGTTACAGATAAATTTTGCCCATTTATAATTTCATCGCTCAACCATGTAACGGCTTTGGACACAACTTTTCTTCTCGGCATTATTTATATTATGGTCAAAGCTGTCGTCAATTTATTTGAATTAATTTTATAGGTTAAATAATTAAAAACATTTTATACCCAATGAAAGGAAATAAAATAGTAGAGATGGGTGAGAACTATTGATAACGGTCAATAGATTACTCGATTTCTATGCGAATAAAATTAAAATCGAATTATCACTTTGACTAAAAATAAATAAAAATAGCCAAACTGATATGTAATATGTATTAGGATATGGTAAAACATGACATACATACTATTACTTTGGTCTCTGTACTATCGAACTGATACCCAACTTATAATTTTCTTACGTAAATCCTAAGTAACACTTATAAGTATGAGATGTCGAATGCGGTATAAACAGTTTTTGGTAAGAATTTCTGAACTATTTAGCTGCACAATCATTTTGCAACATTATAAGAACAATTTTAAGGCACAATTCGTTCCAAGACTATCGATAATTGTTTTTATTATTATGTTGTTCGTTACAGGTATTGGAAAAAATATTAATTATTGTTACTGATTGAGCGTATAAGCCATACGAAACATTATTAAATAAGATATAGATACTGTACATGATTCACTGTGCAGTAATTTATTCAGAAAACATTTGTACGGAGTAAAAATTATGGACGCACATCGCACGTTAATTGATATTATATAATATAAGTGCCTACCCTACTTATCTGTCAAACAGCTACGCAACTGGTTTCAAATTTAAATTTTGGTGGAAAACGGATCGTGTAACGTTTTCCACAATATTATGTGAGGCTTGAGTTACAAGTTTCGCAGCATATAAATACGAAATTATTTGCGCTGGGTTGGAAACTTATTATCTTATACATATTGCCCGACCTTGCACCTCCCGTTTGTTATTTTGTATAGGCACTTCGATAAAAATTAATATTATTTTACATTAACGTCAAAGTACTAGCTTTTGTCCGCGTGGAATAGTGACTTTGGGCAGCATTTGGGGTATTTCATAGTAAATTATAGCCTATGTTGTCGAGGACTAATAGCTATGTAACAAAAAAGTTTCATCAAAATATGTTCAGTAGTTTTTGCGTGAAAACCGGACAACAGACATACAGACAAAAATTTCAAAATGAATTTTTTTGACTTCTGTTACTTGTATGAAGACCCATAGTGGTATTTTTTTAAATTTTCATTAAATTTACAGAATTGAACCTTTCTAGTTTTATTATATATATATATATATATACATATATATAGAGATATAGATAGATGGATAAGAAATAAATAAAATTATATGAATACAAAATTATTTTCTTGGCGATAAAATACTACATAATTAATTCTTACAAACTTACAAAATTCTTAACTGCAGCTAAAATTAAAGTTATAGCTTAATAAGCGAATATTTCTACAGATCAAAATAATAATAATACACCTAAAATGGAAAATGACCAGTTCAGTAGATTTAAAATGTAAGTTTGAGCTTAGGTGTATTCAAACCTAGTCCTAATAACAATGACATTCATAGTAAAGTACCTACATTACTGTAATGTAACAATTGTTATGATACAAATATATACATGCTAACAATAAAATGCTTATTACTAACATTTAACATCTCACTGGCATATATTTATAGATGTATTCTTGATGACCCAAAAGCCAATTGAATATTGAGGCATGGATATATCGCCACTATATATGTGTTGGGGTTGAAGTTCAGGTAATGATAAATTGAAAAACAATGGCACATCATTCAACAAAACAATCTTACTGAGTCTGTTAGACTGTGGAGATGTTACGATATATTCATCAATATTCAGTTTGCCTGAAGGTAATGCAGTACCGTTGAGAACAAACTGCACTTTATCCGAATCTAAGTTGATAGCAAACAATGTTATAGCTGAAGTATCATTTGTGTAATGTCTATTAGCACAGTGTGCATAAATTCTTTGGAGCTGTGAACATTTGCATTGAACTTTTAACACTTTGTTCCCGACTAGCCTTTTATATAATACACTTATCCACCAGTCCGGCAAAGGTTCTAAGTGTTTATCGATCAGGCTGTAATTCCCACCAAAAAAGCTTTGTCTTATGACTGTTGTTATATTATATTTTGCGGCCATTCCTAACTTATCAAGCCAGAGAGGTGAGCCAGCAAAGGAATTGGATAGACCTGGCGCACCACCCCCATATGAGCTGCTGGTTTCTGTCAACCACATAGGAATATTGTTATATTTAGCTGTGTGATTTTTCATGATTTGTATCTGGTTTTCTAATAAGTTAAATGTATCTGGAGACCAGAAGTCTTCCAATTTCGCAGTTCTGCTGTTGAGGTAGTATTGATGCCAGGATCTTATATTGATGAACTCTGAACCATTGCTTAGAAATTCAATCATATATTCAAGGCAATATGGTCTATTTGGTTGGGGACGAGTAGTGTCTGGACCCAGTAATAGAGACTCTTCATACCCATACTTGTTTAGCAGCTTACGAAGCTTCTGAAAATCATTTCCTAACATTTTTGGAGTAATACTTATATTAAACACATGCTGAAAGGAATTAGGTTCATTACCTAATTGCCAGTCTATGTTGTACCTTTTATGGTTTGAGTACTGGAGTAGTTCCTCCGCATTGTCACTGTTCCATTCGGTTCCATCGCGTAGAAGAAGGTTAATTGGGAATAGCAACTTGAGCCCAACGTCCATACAGAATTCATTTACTGCCATCCATGTATCACCAGTCATGAGGAAAAATGGCAAGAATTTATGCTTGCATAATATGTTTATCGCCGAGCAGGTGGATTTGGTAATATTTTTTAATGGGCAGTTTTCGCACGACAGCGAAGGGATGTTTACGGCGCTGAATATTAGACGATCAGACATGGTGCCGCCCAAACGTAATCTAGCCGGTGCTAAAACAGAGGCTAGTGCTCGGAATCTTGAATTCGAGAAATCTATATTATCGGAAGTTTCGATTTCTGATGTATCAATACCAACGCCCAGAAAATCGTCTGGCATCACGGAGAGTGCTGCGTCGTGTTTATCGATGGTAGCATACCATCTTTTGGACACATCAGAATCCATGAACAAAGTCAGTAAAGCGATGTTGAAACATAATGCTAATGAGCATACTGCTAATAAATGTTTATAAGATAACAATTTTGTTTTCATTATAAAGTAGTATTTAACAGCTGCAACTTGTTTAGTTGAGTTAGTTGGTAATACCAACTTAACTTAATATAGTGGTAGTGGGAGCATTGATGCGATGTGTATTGTGTACGTCAATATCAATATAATTTGATATATTCTATTTATATTTAAAGCTGTAGCAAATCGTACGTATTCGGTACTGAGTAACGGGTGCGCCATCAAGTACCGAGTAACCGAAACGTTACTCACGAATACATTTCGTTACTCGCACTTTTTGTGTTTTCGTAGGTTTTGTACAACTGTTTTAGTTCGCGCAAGTACCCTTGATTCGTGCGTTGAAACAGTTTGCTCATTGTGCGTTTTACGCATACTCGTGCTTATTGGGTAAATTTAAAAACATACGTTACAAAGAACGATACTTGTTTCCTAGAAAAAGTACAATTTGAAAATTCTCCATACAAGTTTTTTACTATTTCATGAAAGGAATTGCTTCGACAAAGTTAGAGATTGAAACAGAAACAAGGTAAGCTTTTTATAACTAACGTATAAATTTGTGTTTTCTATTAAAAGTAACAAGTAACGTAACGATACGTTAGTAACGAGTACTAATTATCATAGTAACGAACACATACAGGTAGCTTTTTTTCGTTATTTTTACAGCTCATAATTCTATTACTATTTTACTACGGTCTGTATAGTTTCAATCTCATCTCAACAATATATAATCGAAACAAGACAATAATAAATAATAATGGCATTGACATTAGAAAACTGCTAGTGTCCAAAGCGAAATTGTTACGAATTGATGCTGGTTTATGTATCTACCTATATGTTCGTTTGTGAATTGGGTGTATTATTTCCTTTCTTTTATAAATGAAACCAGTAATTTTCTTCTATTAAAAGTATTGCGCGGGCATCGGCAGAGAGCGAGTGCTTCTATCTCTTCTTCGATGTGATGAATTTATCGAATGACGAATGGCGCGAAAATTAGGCAGGAAACAAATGCCATAGAGTAGCTACTGCCTAGACTTTACGATTTGTGTACTCTCTGTCGCCGCCCTTGTAAACCATCTATATTTATTAATTAAAAAACAATAATATTATAATTCTGTCGTGCACGGAAATGATTAAATAATGTTGCCATTGCCAGTTTCCTTTGTAACGATTTCTTCTTCTTTTCTATTCAAGAACAATAAAATCTTAGTCGTAAAATACCGATTTATTTTTTTTACTTAAATTTAAACTGTAATAAAATAAGTATAGGACATAATAAAGTAAATATTAACTGATTTTAAATATTAGACATTAGTCATTTTCACATCGATGTCAATATGAAGCGTAGAGAATAATTATGTTTATCGGTCATAATAATATTTATTTGTCACGTTATACGTCAATTTTGACATACGGAGTTGAGTTGACATTGACAAGTTGTTTCATCTTGTATTGCGTACAATTTTGTGGTTAAGTTTTATTAACAAAACATTAAAAAATGAAGATCAAGCAGAAGAAGTTTTCCAAGATCACGTTATCTGATAAAATCGCGGATGCTCTGACTGTGAAACCAAGGGCAGACATTGAAGACGACCACGTATTTAACACGAAACCTAAAACACTAACACGTGCGGAGTTAAGCTCATCGGACAGCGAAGACGAGGCTGCTATAAGCGATTTTCGAAAACGGAACGTTAATTTATTGAGCGATATTAGTAGAAAGTATGAAGGGCAAGTTGTTTCACGCAAGGAGTTGACTGTGTCTGATGACAGCGCAGAAGAAAGTCTCACAAAGGAGGGGAGTGGAGATCTCACAGCAGCTAATTATTCAGATGATGATGAAGCAAAGGAACAAGACTCCGCAGCTTCAGACGTGAGTGATGAGAGTCATGACTATAGCATAAGCAAATTTAAAAAACAAATTCAGTCGGATGATTTTGATGAGGAATCAGATGATGCTTCAGAAAAGGAGCAGGAAGATGACGGTTATGACATCAGTCAGATGGAAGAGCCAGTGACGGAACAGTTTGAGCATATTAAAAAGCAGAATGCATCAGAGGAAGCCAAGAAGGGTAACAGTGTGAGAAATCAACTTCTACTGTGGGAGGGACTTTTAGAAATGAGAATACATCTGCAGAGATGTATAAACACAGCTAATAGAATGCCACTCAGTGATTATTATATGCAATTGAAGGAAAGTGAGAATTTTTCCTCGGAATGTCTTAATACTGTTAATAATGTCACCAATGTATTGGAAAAGTAAGAATTATATGAATAACATCCACTGTCTACCTTTTACAACGGATAGATGACCTATTTAGCTTTTTGCTCGGGTTCTATTTTCACCTAATGACATTCATTTATATGTGGGCGAGATCAGTAGTAGTATTGACAGTAACATTAATGATTACATGTAGTTACAGTTACACATTGCAATCTGATTTCAATTAAGTATGATCTAGTATGTGATGCTTACACAGATATTCCCACTACACCCAGACACAGAATAAGATATTTGTTGGATTGAACATTTTTAAACATTTAACACACACATAATACATTTTACATTTGAATACTTTTATTTACAGATTGTTGCTGCTTCAAAATCTACTGTATAACAACTTTCCGGAAACTAAGGCTTTGGCTACAAAGAAACAGAAGTCAGTACAGAAACTGGAATTAGATGGCGGGAAGGAAGAGAGCGATGATGAGATTCCGAGTGACACAGATAATGAAGAAATACCATCTGACACTGATCCCGAAGATAATATGGAATCAGATAAAAAGGATGAATCCAAAAAGCAACACACTAGGAACCCAAAGAAACGTAAATTAGAGGATTATGAATCAGACCTTGCGACATCTCACAAGGTCTTCAAGTCCTTCAGAGATTCGACAATTCAAAAATGGAACGACAAGACCAGACTTGCCACTGCTGCCAACATAAAGAATGCACCAACAAACACAATTCTGCAACAAATATCTTACATCTTATCAGACAGGCAGAAGCTGGTAAAACGAACTCAACTAAAACGATCTGAATATGACATAATAGGGTACAAGAAGCCTTTGGAGACTGAGAATGATTATATAGATAATGCAGAAATAAACCCAGTAACAAGAGATAGAAAAGATAATGATGAATATATTCCGGACATATTTGATGACAGTGATTTTTATCATCAATTGTTGAGGGAATTAATTGAATTCAAATCGGCAGATATATCAGATCCAGTACAGTTAAGTAGACAATGGATAGCGTTACAGCAAATGAGAAGTAAAATGAAAAGGAAAGTGGACACAAAAGCTACAAAAGGAAGGAAAATCAAGTATGTAGTTCACAACAAATTAGTCAATTATATGGCGCCAGAGAAATCTCTAACATGGAGCGATGAAAGTGCAAATGAGTTGTACAATTCCTTATTCGGAAAGATGTTTGAACAAAATAACATTGGCCTTAATGTAACCCTAGAGAATGGACAAATAAAAATATAAATTGTTTCCAATTTACTAAACTTGTTTCTTTTTTATTCTGTTATAACTTTCTGTCTGTTTATTTTCTTTATTTTATTTTTCTGTCTTGTTTATTTTTGTTCATTTCTTATTTATTATGAGTTATTAGTCTTATTTATGGCGAGTTATTGATTATGAGTTATGTCTGCTTGATTTTTAAAAATGTTATGAATCAAATAATAGTTTAAATATATCCTAAAGTTTTCAATTACTATGAATATTTTCGGATGATTGAGCTTTCTTCTACAGTTTTGCATCTGACGATTTATAAAATAGCTTAAATTTTAAGTAAGCTAGAGAAACAATACTGATAATAAAGTCTTATCTGGTCAATTTTAACAGTAAAATAACAATTATTCATACCTATCACGCCGTTCTTTGATGTACAAAATGTTTACTAAAACTGCTTGTTTTGAATGCATGCTATGACAGATATACGATATTTATCAAAATTATCTAATTATAATATTTGGTTTCGCCTTCACTATAGTTAAGAATACTATAATAAATACGATACACTTTGTTTCCGGGAGCCAATAACTGTTATCTGTTATGTAACATGTAGGTATTCGTTTATTAGCACGTGATATTATGTCCTTTTGCACAGAAAAAAGTTTGCCTCAGCGTTTTCCCTTTACATTAAAAGGCGATCCAGTAAAACTTGACTTGGAACACAATACACAAAGTACAAAGTTCAATTTCTGTTGCATTTGATCGTAATTACTAGTAATTGATATACTAGTGCATCTGTTTTTCAGTAGCGTGGTCTTAGTGACATCGTACAGTGATTATCGGCGCACGACCTCAAGCACGTCGGGTTATCTGTCGTGTGTAAACACGTTTGAGACCACGCTAATTAACGGTATGCATGTATTGTACTTTGCCGCTATTTTCTTCTCGTACCCACTTATATGAACCGTGACAATTGTGGTAACTCTGAACGTACCTACTTATTCTTTAAACGGGTTAGAATAATTAATAAATTTAAACATTAATGTCTGTAATAAACGCAAATCATGTAAATTCCAAAGTACTATTTAGAAATGCTATGCAAATTTGTTAGATATTTCAAATAGTACGAATTTTGAATTGTTGAAAATTGCACTTTTGTAACTACACCTACACAATAGCTTAGCTTCGAAGGTCACTATAAACTAAGTATGTGTATGTATAAGATAAACTGTTGCATTTGAATTAATTTTGGTGATTTCGTTATATAAGTTACTTCCAAAATCCTTATCAAAGCGGTTCGTGGCCCATAAAGTCGATAGATTCGGTTAGAGCGCTTACACTGTCGTAATTAATTTGTAGCTAAAGTGTACATATTTTATCTTTTGTAAGTTATATTGGGTAACTTTATGTCATGAAATTTTTTTTTACATTAATTTTTACTACTACAATTGTAATACATTTAAAACTGGAAAGTTCACCGAATAGTATACAAGTGGTCAAAATTTATGAATAGATGAATTGTCTATGTCGGTGCCCGTGAAATAACGGCGGTAGTCATACAGGGAAATAGGGAAAGAGACTTATGGCTCGCTAGAAGAGCCGCAGTTGAGCTATGCTATGGTATATGCCTATGGTAGGAGACCAAGGGTGTTTTAGTGGGTAAAAATTTCACCTAACCATGTCTTATAAAGGTTTCCCTTAGGTCACAAACAAAGAAAATAAAAGATATACGGTCCTATATTGATGTTGCCATTCTCACTGGGGCTATAAATCTGTTCCGTAATTCTACACTGTCTAAATGTCCGAACAAAATCCTTGTGTCTATATCTTTTAAAACATTATTCATCATTAAAAATTTTACAACCCGATTTGTTTTAAAAGCAATTAATATTAGTTTTTTATTAATTATGTACAGTCACTGCAGACTAATTTGGGGATTACTTGTAAATCAGTAGCAACATAGTCAAGGTTGTGGAAGAATCATTGATGGGGTCATGCGAGCAAAGCGTCAACCCTACCGACGTTCGTCTCGCATTGTTTAATTTATAAAGAACACCGTGCAACGGCATTTAATTTCATACTTAATAAACTGAGACACGTAAACAAAATGTTAATATATATTTATTTATGATCCTAGATGTGCTACTGCGTAATCTATACGGGCCTGACTATCGCCGTACTTTATTAAAGAAAATATTATTTACTAGCTGTCCCGGCGAACCTCGTACCGTCTAACAATAAATAAAGTTTAGTTTAGTTTGTCGTATTTGACGGGACTTACGTCATATTGTTTGACAAATAAGCAGTTTATATGGAAAAATTAAATTGCTGTTATTATTATTTTCCACCGAATTTTTCCTTATTTTCAGGGAATTGAAATTAGCGTAATCGGTTCAGCCGTTGTTGAGTTTTAGCTAGACTAACGAACAGCAATTGATTTTTATATATAAGAGATGTAACTTTTTCTATTATAAAAATTAATGTTTTTTATTTATATATGATTTTTGGTGGATATATTTAACTGCAATTTCGTTAGCATGATAATATTCTATACCACGTAGGTTATAAGTGTTCAATTGTTTTTTTTTATGTGAAGATAGTAGCAAAGGAGCAGGCAGTAGTCACAAGTGGCCACTGCAACTCATGGACATTTGCAACCAACCTCCAACAGGGCTATAGGAATGTCAGTAGTAATAACAATAATTGGTACAAATCCACACACGGCTTTTTAATTCTAAATTAGGCAATTTAATGCCTGTTTTCTGGTAACCCGACAGCTGATAAGTACTTATATACATACAATATATTTCTTATAGATATATTTTTATTACGCCTAGACACAAAACAAACAAATTTGTTTATTACATGAATGTTTGTAGAGGGTGGGAATCGAACCCATGACCTCCGTTTTTCAATCATGGTCGGTAGATTAGCTGGAGATTACGAGCAACCCTTATAAAATATATCACTATCACTACATAGTATCAAACCAAGTCGCTTTCTGCTGTCTGTCTCTATGTATGCTTAGATCTTTAAAACTACGCGACGGATTTTGATGCGGTTTGTTTTAATA
>DWUN01000659.1:0-20866 GCA_018249975.1 Passova gellias
ACAATCATCCTTAGTACCGGTTAAAGTCCGAAGAATCACATTTAATTTCAGTAGTTATTCGACATGGACATTTACCCACATATATATACCTAAATCCTTATCTATGGCACAAAAGTCTTATCTTACTAATCCTAACTACTACAAATGAAACAAACTCATAAATAGATAACATTATTTGATACTTAGTAGGTATACAAATCAGCAATAGGAAAATGTTACCAAAAACTCCCATGACCCTTATAGTACAGACACGCATGTCACATATTTTTAATCTGTGCATTTTACCGCGATCATCACCTCGCTTATTGTTATTCTGTGAAGTCCATGACAGTTTTAATATCTTTATTGTTACGTTGGCATTACGTGCTGCACACTTCATGATGGTGGCTAAATTACAATAAACAATTTTGAGCGCTCATTATTCTCCCGCTCATCACGACTCGCCCGAAATTATTCAACACAAAACCGCGGTAATGTCGAATGTCCGCGAATAATAATTGAGAAATAACCGCCAGATACCCTCCTGCTACATTTAATTTAGCGCCTCCGAATTCAGTACAACATTGTGGCGATTAAGAGGGTCTTAATTGTGGCATACTAACAAATTGCAATAGAATATCTTTCTCTCGAAGAGTCTTAAGTTACGTAGTTCACTGACGTTGACTTAGAACGATCGTGTTTAACCACAATTTATCAATCCTGAAGTTGTAATCAAATAATGTTACCATAGCGCTATTAATACGAATATAAATTGGTATTATTTGAATAGACCAAAAACCCATAAAATATATTACTTTACACAAAATACATTACTTTTAAATGTTACGTAGTATATATTCATATAATCAATATAAACTATTGTTTTTCCATTACAGATATCATGACATCATCGTCAAGTATATCGTGCACCTGTGAAGTATTTTCGTCTCTAAATACAAATGTCACTTTGATCGAGTCCTCATGCAGATTAAAATGCTAACGCATGCGGCAAAACGAAAGAGAAAACCGATTCATGTATGATCGCGCCGTTGACATTGGGTGACTCCGGCAGCGATGCAAGAGATTTGCAACACCGCCGCCCTACCACTCGACAGTAACCCCTTGGTTCGCAAAATAAAATGTGAAGAATTTCCCATCAGAGGGAAGCAAACCGCTAGGGTTGGCATGGGGGTGCGCGATGAGATGGAAGAAGAGTTCGCTGTGAAGACGAGGAACACGCCACCGATGGGCCCGGCGCCGGGACAGGAGCACCCGCGCATGGAGCATGGCGGCAACGGCTTCTGGCTCGCTGCCGTCACGGCGGCCGGCGCACCGCATCCCATGCTCGACACGTGCACTGAAACCGGTTTTATCAACAGCCAACCATCGATGGCTGAGTTTATGACCGCTCTGCCGCAGCTAGGAGGCGGCGACTTAAGTCCGCAGCATACCCCACCAGGGTATCCTCCTGACCTGCCCTCTCCTGGCGGTGGCCTCAACGTGCCCGAATACCCGTGGATGAAAGAGAAAAAAACGACCAGAAAAAGCAGCCAACAAGGTGAGTCGAAATAATTTCAACATGTACCAAAACTGTTTCGATATTGAACAAGTGGACAAATTTTAATACGAGGCCGTGCCAACTTCGAGAACATTCATATTTTAAAACGATCGCATGTCAGCTGCCGATACCAATGTGTGAGCGGGTAGCTCCTCCAAAGTTCTCGAACATAAAATGTTTCGTTTCATAAGAGCGCCAACTGCCGCCTGAACAACTACGGCCGAATTATAACAGTGCCTTTCAACGGCAACAACAAATGGCCATTCAACCATTGTGTTCTGGTTCACGGTCCCAGAGTTTCTTTAATGAACATCAAATTACTCCGAAATATATTGAATTGTATGGCGCGACGACATCTCATGTCTGTAGGTAACTGTAGTTAGCGGTGTGGGAGTGGTACGCCGGCATTATCCGAGCCACCGCCGCGCGTCGCCACCGCCAACATGCCGTGTAACGGAACGGAATATTCGACATGCACTATAACCACAAATTATAAGTGAGAACATTTTAGAATACAATTTTTTACACACAAGCTAGTCGTGTACATATTACGTACATGTTATGCAGGTAGATATGTATGTTGGCAATGAAGCCAAAAATCAACATAATGAGCATAATAACATTGAAGATTTAAAATCAGTGATTAATACGCACTGTAAAAATAACGGTGCTTTACTAATACCGTCGAAACATCTGTAAAAGTCAGAAAAAAATTTACCACACTAACTCACTTTTTGCACAATCAAACGTTATATAGAGGGGATCAAAGGTCGAAATGACCCGGAATTTGTCGCGGGGACAAAACGCTGAGCACAGAACAAAGACAGTGGAAATGATCCATCACCATCCGTCCGACGTGAGAGAACGTGACCTCACCTGGTCCCATACATCATGTTAGATGCGCGTTACATTGATATCATGTCACAATTTTGTAACATTCGCACAACTTGTTACCCTTGTACATAAATTGAAATCGCACATTTACTTGTTATTCTATTACTTACTTTAAACTTACGTATCAAATAAAGCTAGTTATAATTGTATTGGCATGTCATGAACTTCGAATAGCCTTAACATCGACCATGTATCATATACATATACTACGTATTAAGTATTAATTATATGTTTAGTCTCCTTTAACAAAAAAGTGAATTTCACATTGAACACGTAAAATAATCGTTAGAAGCATTTAAAAAATATGGAATATGTATTTAAAATATACATATACTTTCTATATACTCCTATATACTTAATTTTACACGGATAGTATAAAGGGTTTGTCGCGTTCACATGAAATACAAATTACCTAAATGCATGACATAAAATGATATCGAGAATTTCAAACGACAATTCTGTCTCAAAAGATTATTACAGCTCTTAACCGCGTGATAAAGAATGTTTTGATATTTGAACACGATTACCGGCGGGCACAGAAGCGCCCCCTGTGGAGCGCTGCGGGGGGCCGCGTCGACAGACTACAGCGTTAACAATCTGCTGGACATTGTCGCTACTGTGAGGGTTCACCGACCTTGACGAGCTTCTTGTGTTAACAATATACTCGTATGATAAACTACTGGTGTTAATTCATTATGCCATAGCCAACAAATGATTCGCAGAGAGAAATAGGACGCTAGCATGAGTATGTTTGTTATTACGCAACTATTCAACGCGTGTGTAGTTATATATTACTATTTTAGGACAACGCCGACTTTTTACTGCATTTATTATTCGAATTCACAAGAATTCTTGAAAAAAAATGTATTATCTCGATTTAGTGAAAATTTTGAAATAACGTGGGAAATTCAATTTTTTTTTAATTATTCATTTTTTCTGCGACCTTGACAATTTGGTGAACTATTTATCCTAATGACAGTGATGTGCTTAAAAAACAAATACTGTAACTGCGATTTCATCCTGTTTCTAACAAAGAACTTTACAACGCCAATGCTATACGTAGACGTAGTAAATCCTAATCAAAATTATCATATATTTATACTCATATAGACCCCATTCGATACAAACGGCTTATCGACCAGTGTCGGCGTCGTCATCCGACACAAAACCATTACTGAACACATTCGGATTCTTATTCTGTCGTGTCTTTATTCGATTGATACTGGGAAGATAGTGGTTGGCACAGGCGCGGAGCGGCCGTGAACCGCTACCGGGGGTAATCCATCACTGTCAACGATATCGAGCGATGCACGCCCGCTCTATGCAGCTCGGCTCAGACGACGCTCCTCCAAACTTAGATATTGGATTTACCAACTTTTGACTGATTCCGTTAAGTGACAGTTCCGCGTCTATTTTGTCTTTCCTTAGCGCTGTGCGATATTCGTCTAAATAGAACAAAATGTGTAAAACAAATGATGAGAAAAGAAAATAAGGCATGTAAAACTCGTACAATAAACTTTACTACGTATTTTACTAAATGGAAATCTCGTTTACGTAACACACATATAATTGGAAAATTAGCCCGTTATTTATGTACCTATATTACTTTGACTAAGGTTACTAGGCATTTCACTATAGGAGTAGGTTAATAATAGTCTTCACTAATAGGTTTTATTTAGATTTACTAAATCTTGACGTACCAAAGTTTCAATGTTAATGTAGCCATAATTGCTTAACAACTGTTTTTCACATAACTGCAATATGTAAGCCCGGCATAATTCCTTACTTGTAGTATAGTTTAATATTTTGTTCTTGAAGCTTAAATATTTTGGTCCTGCTAAAGTACTTAGTTTTCTCTCGAAGGATGGCAAAACCTATACGTTTAAAATCGCAAAACCTTAGATATAACCATGGCACCAGTCTTTGATGTTAATATTTTACAAAAACACCTAGTTACGTCTGCGCGTATGCAGCTGTGGTAATAAAAGCCACTTTCTTGACGTCGCTAAGGATAGGTATCTAGGGACGTGAAACAAATTGTTCGCACGACCACGCCTCCGGCCTATCTCGAGGAATCGAAATTAAAATGAACGCCCTGACACGATCGATCATTCCGATTCATCTTTAATACAATACCGTATTATTTTTGCACTGTCTCAATTTGTTCAACCTTCACGGGCGCGTGAGTGACGTGTGATAGGGCTCTCGATTTATGTTCTTTATTTCGATCAAACTTGCTGACACCGAACTGTAGCGAAAATGTAATCTCATATTGTTGCAAATCTCTGTGGCTTTAATAATTATAATAACGATTTTCATTTCGACACCATTGGCTTATTTATATGCTGTTATTATAAAAATATTTTTTTGTAGTTCTACTAAATAAAAATATAACCTACCTATATGTGATTAAGTAATGTTTCGTGGTAGCGTAGTACCAATAAGTATACACTCACACATAGAAAATACACACAAGACTATATATAAAAATGAAGTTTCAGCTTGTATTGAAAGTACGTTGTATGAAGTTTTCTACCATAATCTACTTATTTTCGTGTCGTGTCATTTTTTCGTATGTAACAATGGCACAAAATATTACATTTTAAAAGAGACAAGCGCTGTATAATTAGCTAAACAGTACGGAAATAGCTTCGCCATGTAAACCGGTTAGTGACAGGCGGAGCGGCGAAATTGCGTGTCTCGAAAGGTCGCGGTCTGTAACTAAACAACTGAAATATTCACCGTAACACGAAGCCATTACGGTAATGATGATAGCATGGGAATTCTGTCATACCGCATCTTTACTTATGGATGATACTAATAAATGTGAGCGATTAAATTAATTTTGTGAACGCTACAATCTCTATTTGCAATTCATTCCGTTTAAAAGACGTTACTATTCAGTAATGCGTACAAACTATAACGATTTAGGAATGATTTTGGTGAAAGCGAAAACAAAGATACTTTCGTTTTCTTCGTAACACAACAATTTTAACGTATTTGCAGGTGAGCAAAAAATTAGAGCAAAACGAATCAAATGGGGCAGGTAGGTTGATCTTTGTCTATGGGTATTACAGAGGTGGTTAAAAGCAATAAATCTTTTGGCCGGTGTTCTTTGATTTATGTGAAAAATGACCGTAAATTTGAGGTTAGGTCGATCGTCATAGGGCGGGCTCTCCGGCCGATCGGAGATGTCTCCCCAATTACCCACAGGATTTGGTCAGTAATTTATAAAATTGCCCTAATTAAATTAAATTTAAATTATTCCATGTAGCAAGAGGTACATACATATTTATGTAAACAAAAAAGCGTAACTATACATTATATTTGCTAAAGTTTTGTTTTATATTATCAAATATATGACACTTGAGCAAATTATTGCGTTATACAATAAATAGTATATTATGATAAATGGTATAATTGTCTATTTTTGAAAGTGTGTACACATATGAAATATAAAAAATATTTTGACCCAATTTAAAGAATTTGGTACCAATTTCAGTCGGTTTATACGGTAATAACTGTTCTTACACATAAATTTAAATGAAACCAGTATGAATTTTGTCTATTCAGAAAACTTGTAAATTACATACGAAATAAAGTCAATAAATTAAATTTCCAGTAGCATCTGGATAACAACAATTTTTCTCATAATGAGTGTATTCATGGGCTGTCAATACATCGGCATTATGATTTACGCGCGGCGGTAACACTTTCACCTCGCTAAATCATCCCCGGGACATAAATCAATGCGACGACCGGCGGCCCGTGGCCCTTTATCGCCGATTCCGACTTCGGAATACCGAGGTTAGGACGTGCCGATTTCGTAAGCTGTCTTTGATAAATTTGGAAGTCATTCTTTTAAATCATTCAAATATGTATTAAAACTACTCATTCATAGACATTTGAAAAAGTCATAGACTATTGTAACCTATAAAAAAGGCACAATTATGTAATACTTACTTCATATTTGTTACTATCTATTCACTCTATGTATAACTACGTCATTTATACTAATTTTCTCATAGTTATTGATTCATCTACGAATAGCAAAGAATATCTTATTAATTTAAATTCAACTTGCTGCTAACCTAAGTATTTACCTCTGTTACCTCTAGTAAGCTCTGGACGGTAGCAATTTTTAATATAATTTTATATAATAACAACAACAACATAACATCACGCCATGTCCTTAACGGGGTAGTCAGAAATTTAATAATAAAAATTAAATGTTGTAGTACTAGAATTATTAACAAATATTAGCATGTCGAATTTCCTTCGCATTCTTAAGACCGCAAAGCACTCATGCAACCTACATGGCGAGCAAACAAACAAACAATGCGTAATCCACCTAAACCACACAATGACCAATCAATAAATCACTGTATGGGCCGAAGGCGCCGGCCTTTGTCCCTTCATTGTCGGCGCCTATTTTTACAGCAATTAGAGGCACTTACCTGCTGAACTGTGGTAATCCTATTAAAAGATCTGTGAGCGAGACGGAAGCAGAAAAAAATACAGTGGCTACTTGCACCTCAATTCTTTTACTGTTCTTACCATACAAATAGTATCCGTAGACCTTCGATTTAGAGTTATTATTTGTTTGGAATGCATATCAAAAGCACAATTTAATTTGACGACTATTCAACGTGGTTTTTAAATTTCATTTGATGCTATAAACATTATAATTAATGAACCTTCTGTAAAAATGCCGCGCAACGACGTGGGCGGTCATTAAACAATAAACGCTGGATCCAGGCTATTCCTTAACATCGACAGGTTTTTTAATATTCCATATCGGGCCTACATTATGAATCTACTACCTAGTTACCTAAATTCACTTATTTCTTATGTATAGTATCTAAAAGAAGATTTATTATGATCAATTGTTAAGACATTTCTTAATTAAGATAGCAAGAATGCGGTATATAAGAATTTATCGCTTATTTTTCTTTTATAAAAATAATATATGATATTAACAATTATATTCGCTAGCAATGCTTCGTAATAAATTATTTCTACGTGAGAAACAATATTCCTATTTAACGGTAGATTGCTAAGCTTTTCCCACCCCTTTTACGATTTTCGAGTGAGCTGTTTAGTAGTTGTAAACTGATTTATCATATCAGCGGCAGTTTGCTAAACAAGCATCATCTTACACGCATAAACCCTCGTATCACCCACCGCAATTGTTCGTCGAAGCAAAACATTCTCGACAATATGCCCCTTAACTTGGAGCTCATATTCTACGGAATCATATAGGATGTCTTCGTTACCATCTCGTTCAGGAACATCGTAACCGCCGCGGTATCTACGGACAAAATTACGTCTTGAATTTTCGGGTTTATGACGTTGTTTCCATATGCTGTGCGGTGTCGTTTATTCATATCAAGTCGAGTCGACGCGCAGAAGCTTGTCTGAGACGAGGGTGCAATGTATGGTGTTGTCCGGTTTCCGGACACGCTCGCCGGTAATTAACTAAGTTTCAGAGTGTTTTACATAAGTGTTCGGTCATAAACTGATATCACTTCGCTCGTAATATATGAGATACTAAGCTTATCAAGTATATTTCACTTTGCACTAATCTAAATATATCGTTGTCATTTGTATCTTAACAATAAAAATTTCAGATTTATCATAGGATATATTAAATTCCAGTATAAGTTATTAAGTTTTCGTTGAAATTGTGTTATATGCCATTCACGGGTTAATTCTATTTCTAAGCCTAAAGGGTTGAATTTATTTGTATAACTACTATACAATGATTTTCAAATTTAACCGTAAACATCACGTAACACTTCCCCCGACAACACCTCTAACACACATATTACGAGTCAGCGTATAAATCAAAGCATAGCATCTTGGAGTTAAGCCGCGAAATCCGTTTAATCATCTCGCAGGTTATTAATAACGGCTTTGAAATTAAACAATAAATTTGGCGAGGCTAATCGCGCAGCACGGCCGCAAACCAACCGCTCGCTGAGTCAACATTTATAGAGACAAATTGTTGCACCACTAACACGGCCTCTACGATGTATTAATCTTAAGCTACGTCGCTACGCCGCGCCGTAGGCGGGGGACGCCACCCCGAGCGACACTTAACTAAATGTTTTACGGTGAAAGCTCCCTAAACGAAATCAAGCTTTTTAGGAAATCGTATTGATTTAAGATAGCGCAATATTCAGATCATTTGAAGGCCTATCTATTTACGAAAAATAGTTGAGAAATACAAAATTCATTATTTTTCATAGAATTTACTAAAAATATACTTACAGCATTTTAACACCTCGAATAGTTCATGCACGATTTCATGTAAACTTTACATTTCTTATTTTTAAAAATTACAACAGATTAAAAAAATATAAATCACAGCTTTCATTCATCATGTTATGAAACACTCTCATTACGTAAACGTGCTAAAGTGACAGGACACGCTAAAGCTAAATGCTCGATTATGATACGTCGTATTAATAAAGGTTTATAAGAACGACATTTATTTGATACGTGCTATTACATCGGTACTAGTTTTATGTTCTCGACTTAAGTTATCGAAGGTCTCTGTACGTTTTCGAAATTAATATAATAGCAATAGTGAGTAAGCTAAATTTATCGGTTCGTGACAAAATATTAGTAATTACTTAATTTATGTTTTCTTAAATTGAAATTCATGAAACATTCAAGTTCATTGATGTTGGTTTAGATTTGAGGTTAAATTACATACGCATACCATAACGTTTAAACTAGATTACATAATACCAATGATTGTTGTTTAGGGGATAAAATAGGTTCGACACTGGTGTTTATCTAAACGAAACCTGGATGGCGAAGAACCTAGAACAGAAATAATTAACACCCAAATTAAAGTTTATAATAGTCATACTCATTGGTACAATATATACGGTCGAAATTTTTGAACAAATTCAATACACGGAAGAAACGTCTAATGCAACCTACATAAGCCGGCAACACTAAAAAACAACAGAACATTGTAGTGTCTGAGTGCGATCCCCAGAGCAGAATGTAGTTGTTTATGCAGTGCTGGGGTCCGTCACAGTGCTGGCTAAACGTTGCTCTGACGGTGACTAATGACGGATGCACTAATAGTTGTGTCGCATTCGCCGCCGCGCACACCATATATCATGCGAGGGAAATGGGGAGAAAACATTCTATCACCCCCCCAATGTAAGATAAGGTCAAGAATCGGCTAAGGTGTAGTATTCAGGAAAAATAATCTCGTGTATGTAGGTAAAATACGAGGATTCAAGTGAGAGACTAATAGATTTGCCTTGTACAAAACAATGTAAGTTAAATAACAATTAAGCTTTTTGCAGCTTTTCCATTTAATGCTCTTTTGTAACTATATACATTCATAAAAATATTGCTATTTTCAAGTTGTATTTCAATTGTAATGTTGCATATACATACTAAGATAATGATGATTGAGAATTGAGGGCATAAATAGATACAACAAAACAAAATGAAGTATAATTTACAAAACATTGCACTTAAAGAGAATATACCTACTTCTTGAATATACGTACAACGTATTAAAGACTGCCTCCGTGTCAAGTAGGTGTCGTCATGAGGATGTTAATTTGTTAAGACCCCGGGCAGTATTGAAAACTTCCACTTATCGCTGACGACCCTACCCTTGCTTTATACACTTTAGATTTTCTCATTATAAAATTTATTTATAATTTATTACAATATGTTTTTAGTGTGATTCTATCCTCATACGTGTTTGATAATAAACAGGTATATTCTTCAACTTGATCTCTGATCTAGTATCTCTTTAAAAAGTCCAAAGTGATAATTTAAGTAAATATGTATTAAAGTATTGCTTAACGCGATTTACAATTTTGGTAGCACCAATTTCGATCATAGCATCTTAGATATATATCTTATTAAGTATATATTTACGTAGGAAAATCGACATACAACGAGGTTATACATAAATAAAAGCTTGAAATAAAAATGGTGGATTGAACAGCTACTCACAACTGTATGATATAATAGAAATATTTTATCTTGCGATACTTTAAAGTTCCCAAGCGATACAACTCAATGTATATCTCTATATTTTATTTTACCCTCTAAATTTGCCACAATAACATTACATATATACATAGTTGTACATGAGTAGGGTTGTCACGAGGGCGTTAATTTGCTAAGACCCGGGGTGCTAATGAAAGCTTCTACTCACCGCTGATCCCGATCCTTGCCCGATAAACGCGAGCAAGAATCTCGCAGGAAATTGCCCTTTTCAGACAACACGTCGTTCGAGGCCAAATTTTAAACTAACCTGCCATCTGAATAGCAATATAAGGACAAATTTAGTTTTTTAATAAAAAAGTACTAGTAATGTATAAAGGATTAACAATAAATACATAAGCCTGTCACAAAATTATTTGGTCTTTAATTTCTGACGTCATAATGTTCTATTTTTGGTACAATATGAGATCGTGATAATAATAATATTATTACCGATTTTATTATTATTACACGTTTGAGACACGCATTAATATAATACAAATTATGTAAATAGATGTTTTAATTATCATAAAATAGGCAGTGGAACAAGTATCCATCACACTCAAAGCTCTTAATGAGTGTCGTTTCATAAAGCGTGTTTTCTGCCACACAACGTGCGCCCCAGATCGCAATATTGAGAGAGAGCGATCGATTCACGAGGGAATCACTCCTCTTTGAAACTAATTTGATTTTAGCATATTAAAGTATGGGGGGGTGATACGAGTGTAAGGAGCGCGTCTTGGCCCACCCTGTAATAACGAAAATGATGCAAGGTGTGCCCTTAATATCCATCACACGTCCCCGTATTTGCTTATCTATGAAAACACGGAAGTGTAAAAATCGTCAGCGTACAGAGGGTTACGTTAGTACACCCTAATAGTCTCTTGTGTTTATCCCGAAGTACTTAAGATTATTAATTCAAGAACGCGACGACGATTTTGATGATGTGAGGAAAACGGGTGGTGTTCGCTTTAGCACACTTGTTTCTTACCTATGATCTTATAGAAGTAGAGATCATCATAAGGTAGGTTCCGATATATTAATACAACCAAACGAAGGAGGTGTAGTTAGTAATATCATTAAAACTTTATAAAGAAATATATTGTACAAATGAATCATTACAAACAAATTATAATTTTATTTTTCACTATAATTAAGATAATCTATTTATGAATCTACCAACATTAGCCTCATTGTAAAAATAAATGAGTCTAAAACAAAAGTGCAAATTCCATTTAAAATTACAAAATTATTTTACATTACACTACATGTTTTATCGTGTGCATTTTAATTGTACTCGATATTACGTGAATTACAATCCACACCGACAATACTTATCTGATCCAGTTACGCAACGGATCGCGATGTGCAGAGCCAACAAACTCATTTAACTTTGCGAGGCTCCGTTCAAAAATTCTGCTTTAAATATTTCGGCGCTTCGATTTTATTGTCTTCCGGTGTCCTCCTTTCACGATACATTTATTTTATTTATCACAATTCGGGGATTAAGGGAGGCTCCAAACTCCTACCGCCGCCGTAATCTGTATATCTCTGAAGTTGGTTTCTAAGTCAATTGCGAGTGTTTTGTATTTATAAGATAACCAAACGTCATGAAGTCTAAAAACATTTCCGTAATGCAGACGGCATAAATTGACACAAAAATACGTACATACAATACCAAAAAATATCGTTCATAAATAACTTTTCGCTCATTTGAAGCGACACTGACACAAGTGCAAATATGTTAATTTTACACTACGCCATATTTTTTAGATCTTTTAGGAACACTAATGAAGATTCTTAACTATTCTTACAGCTAATGAATATTTAACTACTTTTTATTGCAGTTTAAAGCTTCGGCTTGAAAATAGGCGCATGTCTTTTTCAATGCCCAATCCATATCTAACCAAAGTCAGTTTTGCATTTTTTTGCAGTTATGTCACTGTCGCTCCAAATGAGCGTTTTGTTTTATGAACAGTCAGTGTGATAAAAACAAAAAACCTTTATAAAGATACGTCTTTCATATAACAAATAATTTTGAAAATATTTACAAAAACATCGCTCGCAGAAAACTTAAATCTGATAACAAAAAAATATTCCTAATTACATACATGTGTCAATTTAGACATAAAAGTATTTCAGTTACAAATTTATCTGAGGCAAGCTTTAAAAAAATCTGTCCCGATTTTCACTTTATAGCATTTGGCGTCTTTATTAAGGTGGGGTACAATACAATCAAACGGTAGCAAAAATCGGAGGAAATAAACGTAGGAGCGGAGGTAGAGGGTAGATATGAGAACGCAAATGTTGCCGGCCTCTGAAAAGCTCTCAATCGGATGCTGAGCTACATAAATAAGACTGGATGAAGGTGCTCTTATCTGTGGACATTTGACACTCCTTACCTTTGAATGTAGCGAGCGAACGTGCAAAGTGGCTGTGTCGATGTTATAAAGTGAACACAGTAGCTGTCCCTTTTGTGTCTCACGGAATACTTGTGTCCTCGAACAACGGCTAATACAAACCTCAATAGAACTTTTTATCTTTGCAATTTAACAAGAAGCTCTAGAATTTTATGTACATACGTAACTATGTATGTTCCCTCAAATTTGAAAAGGGTTTCAAACATTGAATCATATAAATAAATAAGCAAATGGATAATACAAAAAAATATTCAAACGATTACATACTTAACTCACCTAAAGCGGTGAGCTACAGAAATCTGTTTATTGAACCGCAAAGCGATTGTAATCGTTTAATACCCTCAATTCTTTATCAGCGCGGGGGTGTCATGTTTACCCGGATTCTCCCCCGCGCCTCTAATGTATAACTTGACGAAAGCTCTGATATCTCAATTGATAGGAAATACGTAATTATGTACCTAATACGTATTCCAACTTAAACACAGCCATAATTTTTACTTGAATATGCTTTTAAGTAACTAAATCGTATAATCGGTTTAGTGCACTCGCATTTAATTTATTTCAGTCCTAAAGATAAGTATTAGTTCTCAAAGAAAACAAAAGTTACAAGATCAAAAACAATAGAAAACATCATCATAGCAGATGCGAAAAATAATAATTCTGCGGAGCATTTACAGTTACTAGATTTTACAAATTTATGGGTAATATGAAATAACGAAACATTACGTTGAACACAAATCTTTCCCGAACCAGTCGTTCGATGAAATGAACGAAATGAACGATACAAACTAAGCCGAGCTCTATAATGACGTCATTTGCTTATCAGTTGACCATTACCAAAAATCGAAGGCCACATTACGCAGCGTCCGAATCAGTCCCCAACTGTCCCGGGCCGATATAAAAACATTTTATCGAAACGTCTCTACTGAAAACTGCCATCGATCGCAATATTTACTTTAAAAAGCACATAAATTTCTTCCATTTACAGAAATAAAAACATTTCCACTCTTATCTTGTTCGATTTTAAACGGTACGCCATCGGTAGCTAAGTTGGGTGCAAGGTTTTTTGTCCTCGGTTCCCTTTTTTCCGGGGGCGAATTTCTTTCTGGCAATTTAGAGGCGAGCAGATAATAAAAGGGCTCTAACTGCTTCGATCGCACCCTAATGAAAACTTGAAAACTCCTCATTTCTGTATCAATAACTTATACTTTAGATACACACGCACCTAATTGATAAAGTTGTAGGACTACATTTGTACGATTAAATCATTCTGATGGCCATTATTTGCATCACCGACGTAGATTTCCCTTACTAGAGACATGCAGCCTCTGCACCAATTAAAAAATATTGGTGGTATTTTATCATATAAGTAACAATAAAAGCAAGTCTATATTTATGTACTTACTTACATAGACTTGTTTAGAATCTTTTATGAACCACTCAAAAGTAAAATTGAATAAAACAACGATATTCGAAGTTACTTGGTATAATTAAAATCGTTTCAATTAAGTACCAAACACTCGACCTACTTTTAATCCATCGAAGTGGCACCGTTATCAAGTTGCGGCCTAAATAAATAACATTTTCAGAATAAATATGTTCTTTTATAACCAATATATGGTCGAATAGAATTAACTTACGGCTTAAAAATGCTTTTATTGTTTTTTTATTCCTTCGATCAGTATATATTACAAAATTGACGCACAAAGTACAGTCCTTAGTTTGTTTTTTAATTGTGATTGTTTTGTAAAAATGTGCAAAAATCAGTTAATAATATGCAACCTGCTTGAATAATTCTGCTGTTATAACATGTAAATCGTGTTGTTTTATCATTTTAGTATTATAAAACTTTAGCACAGGAATATGTTCATCTCAGACCAGCACTTGACCCACTTCGTTGCACCGAACAAATCGAAAATCGATGTGCCAACGACCCCTTCGAAAGCGGGCGCACAATGGCGACTCCCGCGCTCATCTAGAATATCTAAAGCATTCTAATAATACTAGTTTATTCAACTATATTTCTATGAAATGGTTGTAAAATAAACAGCAAACATTCATCAGTTACGAATATGCGCAATATTAACAAAAAGATTTAAAAAATCTGCATTACATAAATGTTCGATACAAAATATACATATATAATTTAACCTAAAACTGAAATTCTACATCATGTTAATTACGAGAAAACTTAAAAATAACATTGAAACATCAACCCAGGAAACGGTGATCCTTCCGCAGTCAACAGTTAAAGAAATCTATCGCCTTCGCAATCGTTCTTAATTTTTCTTAGTTTACGATAAAGATAAACTAAAAAAGAGTGTCACGCCCGTCTATGAAACAGGTCGCGAATATCGAACTTCGACCGCCCCACGGAAACGATACAAATGCTAACACTTGTACCTAAGTACGGACACGTAGTATCAAAACCAGATATATTATTTACTAATCAACATCCTCCTTTCGGAATTACCTATGACGTATTTACGATTTGTACCTCGATGGATTCATGGTATATCATTTGTTATTTACATATATAACTACATTACAAAAATTATATTTCGCTTTCTCAGATCAGAATCCTTACTTATAGTAGATAAATACTTATAATAATTCCGTGAGAGCGTTTGGGTGCGTTTTTTCTACTCGGCGGTTATTCCCCCCGTCCACGTGGCGGTCACTAATTGCTCAGCTGGGACGCGCCACCAAATGTGAGTTTTCTATTTCAAGATAAAATATAATATATTTGTTGTATGTGGTAAGATTCGGCCTTCTGTGAGATTCAGTCTTGAGTAAGCTTGATTTATATTATTGCGCTTGCAGCCGCAATACTTTAAATTTTGTCTTGACTATTTGAAACGGTTTTGTAACTAAATAATATTTTACATCTTTTATGGGTCATGAATAAAGATACATTTTGTAATTACCTAAATATAGATACTCACTAAGTTCAATTATTTTTCATAAATCTCTACCTTACATTGCTATAATAAACGTAACGTTAAGTATTTGAAACCATTACGACGTAAAAGTTTTATGCTATTAAGTCTTATACATATAATAATCGTGGTAACCAAATTCGCAACACTGTAGCAACCCGCAAGATGTTTGTAACTTTGAAACCGCGAACGAGAAAATTAACGCACGCTCGCCATGTTGAGATTGTTTCAACTGTGGAATTATTTACAAGCTACGCCACATGTCCTTTCTCGGAACTCGGAAACTTCTCCATGCGTATTCGAATTCCTGTATGGAGTAGAAATACGGCTTTATAGGAGTAAAATCATACTTTCTCCTCGACGGGCGCGGGGTTCGCCGTACTAATGACCGCGCGGGGCGAGGCACTGCCTACCTATACCTACCTATCTACACATGCCACGACAACCACACTTTATATTGCGTTTAGCAGGCTGCCTACCCACACTCTTGCTATTGCTGCACACAGACATGCTCAACCGCTCGAGAATGCTTCCTTTTTTGTTATTCCAACGTTCACTATTTTCTTTCTGACGAACGGCGATACAAAAGTTACGGTTACAATTCCAGCAACTATACAAGAAATTCAAATGTAGCAATGGTGTATATTGTAGTGTTATTTTATTCTACGTACGTTTAACGGATTTCTCTTTGGCGTTTATAAATAAACATACATCGTATTGAGAAATGCAAGTGCTAAAATCCTTAATATTTCAGACAAACTTGTATGCACCTATCTATTGTTTAGGTAACACAATTTAGACATGCACAGTAGCAGCATCAGGGTGGCGTGTGGGGCGAATTGTTTGGGGCTATATTGAATTGTCTCTACCTAGGATCAATTAAAAACACCCGTCAAAATCTCGCAAGTCACTTCGGGGCGTGCATGTGTTACGGCAAAAGTCGACGCTGACGCAAATTGCTGACTCACGGACCCCGTGTCAAATCTCAATGGACACAAGCTAAACTGGTGTTAAGCACATGTACTGATTACTTATGCGTTGTTGTTTTAGATTTGGTGGTGAAATTCAATATAACAAAACACACAATTTGCAAGTAGATTTCGTTGAACTACTGTCGCTAATTGGCTTTCAAACTAAAAACTTGGTTACCCTATTCTATAACTATACATATAACATGACAAAAAGATATTTGTAACATATTTACTATTTATATTATATTTCATGGCACTTATCTGCTGTGGAACAAAATTTTTGTGTCTGGCGCGTTGCCAAGCTGTTAAGCTGGGTTTTTTACAATTGAATTACATTCCCATTTATTGTTGAACGTTGGTGACATTTCAGTTCACTATTTGGAAATTGGTCTTAAACTTTTCTATAATTAGCTATGCTTATTTTATGTATTTTTTGTATATACTTCGGTGGATTTTGTACAACTTGCAACTTTCGTACAAACAGCTAGATTACAATGTCTTATTTTCAGAAACGATAAAGCATCTCTGGAATTCCGATTATGGATCACGTATTTTGTAAAAGTAGCCAGAGAGCGTTTGTTTTTCTGTAGACTCTGGTAAACAACCATCACTACTAAAGTCATAAATGTGTGACAGCTATAAAATGACCATTCACACGGAATCGTCGGTCAAAGTACACGAGAATATACATGTCTTCAAACTCTTATTGATAGTGCCTACTAATATTGTGGTATCGTGAAATTTGACTATAGGAGTTATTACATGCGCTAAACAGAGTGCCTTTAAAAAAACAATTGTTCAATGAAACAACTGATACATGAAAACTGTTTAAAATAAAATAAGGGTAACTGAAATCGATGGCTATATATAATTCAATCGTATTATTTTTCTTTACCCACTTTTTAAGGCTTTTTATTTATTATATGATCCATACGTAGGTACAAGTCATTACCGCTAAAATCATTTAGATTCCCATTGTATTATCTTTCTTGAGCGTAAAAACAACTGCAGCCTACAATTTTTTCAAGTCGTAAACACTCCCACTTCCAGATTTTTCAATTTTTTACATCTCACAGCGGTCGCCATATGAACTTATGAAGACCAACAGATATAATAAAAAATGAAAATTAGAAAAAAATCTGTTAAGCCATATACGAGTATGTATATGGGTTTTTAAAGCTGTTAGTGTCTTATGACTTATGCTTTTAACATTCTAGATATGAAAGCGTTTTTCTTGCGATTTTTATAATTGGCAGCAAATATAGGTTTTTGTTAAACTAAAAATTAATATCCATGTGCGAATTTAAAATTACTGTTGATTTTCTAGGTATTTCTGTTGGTACTTATAATTAGCTACCTACATATAAGTAAATAATTCCCATAATAAAATGGGTCATACTTCACAAGGTTTAGTTTTCTTGTATTAAATCATTTGTTGGAAGTACCTTTATGTCGTTATGGAACTTAGTCTATTTAAGAATAAAAAAATATAAATTGAATCTATTGTTCATGATTCCAAACAATAATACAAAAGAATATCTAGCTTGAGTTGCAACGGCACGAAAATAGCGTAGGACATTCTGACTTTCAAAAATTTTACTTACGATATCGTATCCAAATTGTTATTGGAATAACGCATCATCCATCAGGCGCGCAGTCCGTGGGGTGAGCAGATCGTCACGTAAGAGCGGGAGGAGATGCGCGTTTTGAGGAAGCAAGAATGGGATGGAAATAAAGTTTTTAGAATTTGCATAATCTGCTCGGGTACTTTATCATAGAACCACGTGGTAGTGACTAGTGCAGTCGCGGATTACGAGCGCCGGATTAAATCGGCACATCTCCGATGCGAGGTCGTTCATGTCACGCGTTCGCTTTCCATCAGCTAATGCTCTATGACGAAAACCTTTCAATATCTTTACGTTTCGTACATAATATTATGTAACTTTGCGGTATTTGTAACGTACCTACTGACTTATTAGGAACGTTTCCATTGTATAAAATGTTATTGCTTATGGAAGTTAAATGTTCTCATCACAATATTTAATAAGTATTTCGTATCATTTTATTTACACTTAACCCAAACCTTATCCAGGTATGTACATTTACACATAACGACAATAATGATGTTACATAACTTTTAGATGTTCGTAGGCAATACAAACAGCTTAATCCGGTGAACGGAATCAAAGCCAGCAACACAATGATTCAAGTTTTATATGAAATGATAAATATTAGACCGGCAGTCAGGGTCGTCCAAAAAACGCTTAACTTGTCCCGCTACAAAAGGAAAAAGCCAACGTCTTCCGTTCGGTCGGAGCCAAAGAAAAAATCTTCGCGAGGGATCCGAGCCTTCCATTTATCATATTCCATATTCATTTATTCGTCAAGTTCTGGATTCATTTATTCGTCATGTCTTGATTTCGTCTCATTTATTATTAAAAATGAACTGTCCAGAGCAGAACGTGAATACGACACGGGCCCGGGGCCACTGTTTCAATCTTAGAATCATTTTACGCCAAATTAGGTCAATGGACAGAAAATACAGACAGTTCTTACAATTCACAAGACACAATAAGAATGTTTAATGCCAAAGAATAAAATCAATAATTTTATTTGCTTCTAATATATTCATTGTTGCAATTGGTAATAGCGTGCTATTGACGCATTATTAAAAAAGGTTGGAAAAAATTCAAAGGATAATGTTCGACTATGAAAAGGTATCGCCGCATAGGCATTTTGTAGGCATTGCGTTTTTCCAGGCATTTTAACATAACCTAGGCTTCCCGGCTTCTACAACTTTTAGTAGTTACGATCTTGTTTGCTACATAATATATTTGGCCTTACAACATACATATACGTAATATTTTCGGAATTTACTGCTAAATAATAGAATGATAATGTTTGGTTTATTCGTATTAAACATTAATAAACCGCATATATCCCTAGAATTCTATCACTATAAAAATAATTCTTCTTTAAAGTGATAATGCTAAGAAAATATGAGTTCAGAATTGGCAGTTAACCAGTATACGAGCGACGGGGCGAGAGAGCGCGGGCCACAGGCACCCATCGCGGGCCGCGCCGCTGACCTACTCGCCGGTGATGGATAGCCGGATAGGACACTGCTATCGTGACCACCATAACTCAATGAGACGACCCTCACCTAGCTTATGTTACACCGTGTCATAGCTTATTGATATAATGTTCGTTTGAAGACAAAATATGTTGTTTTTTTTATTAGTTACTAAATATATGTATGTAATTTAATTGTAATTTATTTTTAACACAAATTTAAACATGTATCCGATTTTTACACACAATTGTGTTAAATATGTGAGGTATGCACATCTACTACACTTCTCTAGCGTAGAAGGTATTGTACAACGCCTTAAAAGTTGTACAAAGTCTACACTTTGCACATGCTACCATGATTAATTAAATTCAATTAGATAATTGAAGCATATTTAAATAATTTACATTAACAAAGAGGTTATTTGTAGCTAATGAAGAGAAATAAAATGATTGGCTCGCCAGAACACTACGCGAAACACGTGACTCAAACAGCAGCGCGTGATGGACGACGTGACGCGGCGGGACGTTGGCTTCTGTTTTAACACTCACTTCAGCGGACTCGGAACTGCCTTTAAATTAGTTTATTGCCTTAATTAAACATTGTAGTCCTGTTTGTTTAACCATACCGTTGTTAACAAAACCAACATTTATAACGACAACGGCATCTGCCTTCAGCTAATTTCCGGAACGAATACAAGCCCCTCTACTGTACTTTGCGGTGTATCGTAACATCAATAATGATTCGCACGTTACGTAGGAAGAATCCTGAACGAAGATAAATATATCAAAGGACATTGCTTAGATTGACATTAGATACTTGAATAGGCAACGCCGTAGCACATGCTATGATTTATTCTGGTCCAAAGACAGTGGAACGATTTATTAATGCACAAGGAAAAATCTGTCTTGCAACGTGCAACGCGTCTGAGTGCGATTTTTCTGTTTTCCAATAATGTGATGTTGAACTGCAAATATAATTTATTGCAATTTTTATACTTATAT
>DWUN01000660.1:0-20860 GCA_018249975.1 Passova gellias
ATGTCCATGGGCGGCAGTGGCCACCCGTGACTGCTGCTTGCTCGTTCACTACTCTCATAAGGTAAAAAAAAAAAAAAGACACAGACCAGGAGGAAGTTGCCACGCTGACTTTTTCCTCTTTCTTATAGTTTGATTGTTCCAAAATTAGGTATTTTACTGCAATCACGTATATGTACTAAACACTAGAACAAGCCAGACCAGACACGTGTTTACCTGTTATACAAACATTAGCATCCGTTAAGAATCTCGTAATCTACGGATCAATTACACTACATTGCTTTTGTAAAACTGTTTTTGTTTCTTGAAAAAGTATGAGCATTATTTGCTCAACTAAACAGTGATAAAAATCAAATAGCTATGAACCGTATTAATAACGAATTTAAAAATAAAACCTCTTAAGTCTTAAAAATTAACTCAACTAACGAAATTAATTCACAACATGCTCGATACTTATTTGTATTTATTCAGTGCGTCCTTAACATATCCAACGACAATATTTATCGGCGTTATGTTGCTTATGTTCTTAATAAACATTACATCAATGTAAATACGTCGACTATTCGAAACTTTAGACCTTGACTGGCGCTCAGCACGAATCGAATTTCAATAGCTCGTCCACGCTTCTCGGGAAGCGTTCAATAACAACTCATTTAAAGGCCGGTAAATTCACAACTCCTAGGTCTATAAATAAAACAACGATATTACCTTTATCATCACATCAGAGTAACCCTGGCCCTACAATAATGTTAAAGTTATAATATTTCAGGAAACCTAATGTTACGAATAGGATTTCTAAAATTATTTTCAATTGTATAACATCTTACTGTGTGGTAATCTGTCAATTATGTAAGATAAATGCTCAATAATGTATCACGAACTTACTAGACCATATACAGTATAAAAAAATCAACAACAATTTACTCATTACTAGCACTAAATGATTTCGAGTTTTCATTATCCACCGTATATGCTTTTTCTTGTTAATCATTCCGGTTTTGTTCACGTATATATATATGTGTGTATTGTCTTCTAATCATTAATGATTGGACCGCTAGTGTATGATGTTCATCCTATTTCAGTTGTGTGTACATCTAGCAGCCGATTTGTTTTGTCTGGTTTCCGCTAGTTCAGGGTTGTCTTTAAGAAATCGTTAGTAAAGGACAAGGTCGTTTGCAGCTTACATAATATTTGTATTATATAATGTACGCATCTATCTATTTATTCACCAAATCACTACTTATTTTGTCGTTGTAATAACTTTAATTCTCTACTAGAAATGAATAAATGATTATAGGTGCAATCGCTCTGAATCAGTAGTATAATTTAAGGATTTTTTTAAACAAAGTCATATTTATATGTCATCGTTTGGGAATCTTTCTATCGTTAGTGCAAGACTAGGAACGGAAGGTTTCGTTTGCGCCTGTTCCTTGAATTTGCAATTTGATATTGCGGACTCGGAATACTCGGAATCGTAGCGTCGTGTCTTATCCGCTTTGTCGACAAATTTGTCGCCGCGAGCGTTCACCTCTGCTCCGATTGATTTCCAACTAACATAAATTGCTTCGTCCCGGTATTTTGAGACGTATTCAGGTTTAACATTGACAAAGCGAGCATCGTTGTATAGGAATCGGACCAGTGAGGTACCTTCAGATGATCCGGAAAACGAAATATAAAATGAGACGATTGGATTTTCATTCTTTGTACATTTTGTAGTTATGAAAAAAATATTCACATTATTTTGTTTGTTCCAAGACAGAGACGTTTATTAGTACAAATATGGGTACACACAAAGATGTTACAAGATTAGTCCAAGCCATATTTTGCCTTTTACGGCGTACAAATTTACGTAAATAATTATGGACATTTGATTGACATTTTCCATGTGCAAGACCATTTAATCAACGTCACTGTTGTCACCGTTCTAGAACTCCGCCAACTGTCACTGGCTCAGCTGAACGAGATCTTTATGGAGCTGGAGGTGCTGATCCGCGAGTTCTCAGAGACGTTGATCGCCGAGCTGGCCCTCCGCGACGAGCTGGAGTACGAGAAGGAGTTGAAGAACACCTTCATATCGCTGCTGCTGGCCGTGCAGAACAAGCGGCGCCAATATCACATAGAGAAGAAGAAACGGCCCGGTCCGCCGCGCTCGCCCAACTTGGGGAACGGCTCGGAGACTAAGGTATTGATTGACTGACGACTAATATTTACATCTATGCTGGAATCGACCAACTCATTTCTCAAAACGTATACAAATCGCACTGATACTAACACATTCTAATAGGACTAATGTTACTAACAGTTCTCTTCTCGAATATTGAACTAACCAACTTAATATTCTTATTAAATGAATTAATTTAAACCGCTAATCTCATTCCTATTAGAAACTGGTTGCAAGTGTCCATGGGCGGTCAGTGGCAATTCTAAATAAAAAATTGAACTTTGTTCCGTTTAATTGAAGCGCGCCTATTCTTAAGCAGCAAATTGTCTTACGCCTTTCAATGTTTATGTTTTCAGTATTTGACCACGGTTATACCATTCCATCTGAACAATGGCCCACCTGACAATCAAACGCTCCAAGTCTTGATTAAGAGTGAGTATTCATGAGTATAAGTACCCTACTATCAACTACCCTTTTTATTCTTCGACTGTCTCACACGGGTCTTATCCCATAATGAAAAGATCCATAAGTATTAATAGTAAATAGTAAAAGTCTAACCTTGCCCCCAGTAAATATTTAGACTTTAGAAATTATTCGGAGATCCTAACACCTAGTTCAGCCTCATCCTATTTCCTATTTCTCCAATACTTGAATTTGTTTCAATTGAATTGGAACAATATAGGATATGAAGCAACACCAATACAATTTCGGTAAACAAAGGATTCAACCGGCAATAACTAAAAAAAATAATAATCCTGTGTTGCCAGGTTTCAAAATACATATATGAATTTGAATGTGAATTTGCATAGAATAATATTTTTTTTACAGTTTTGAAAGCAATCAACGAAGACAGCCCCACGGTGCCCACGCTGTTGACAGACTACATTCTAAAAGTCCTCTGTCCAACATAAATCCTTCAACAAAAAATAGCCAATTATTTTAAAGATACGTCGAATATTGACTATTACACTAATATTGGATTTAAATCCAAATAAACGATAAATGAAAAGTTATTTATAAATTATACAGAACTCACTATTCAAGTTCAATGGCTTTATTCATATACGGTCAAATGCATTCAAGTGTAAAAGAATATTGAGCGTTTATGAGTGAAATCAAAGTAAAAAAATCTCATATTATTATCATTTACATTATGTAAAAATAATCAACTCGATTTAAATTTCTCCAGCTAGTCAGGCGCGACTCGCTGCATTATATAAGTGATAATGAATTTGAAAAAAAAACCGGAAATTTCCAAAATTAATGTAATCATCAATAAAGTAACGTTGCAACACCGGCGTGTTTCCGATTTCGATTTAACACCGTAACCTAAAGTTAGCACATTTCTAGCCACACTGTTCATTATTTCCATATCAAATACCACTCTATTTAATAATAATAATAATGTAATAATAATTCCTATTTATAGAAACCGGTGTCTGTAATATTTTATACGTTCTCGCGAATATTTTCATCGGTCCTCGAGCAGCTAATTTATATGCGAGCGCGCGGCAGTTCGATTGCATTAAAAAATTACTCACAAATAAAAATGGGTGAATAATTTTAATTCTCCCGTACATTTGAATGGACGTCGACTTCGACGCGCTAGATGGTAGAATATAGGTGTGTTTAGAGTTAGATTTATTTTTAACACGTGTAATAGACGGTGCTCAACAGTGCGCAGTAGGTAAGCGATAATATCATGACACAAGGAATTTCTTGCGATAAATCTATTTTTAAAATCTTTCGCGTTATATTTTTGAGACGATGTCGTGGGTATATGAACGAATGAGAGGTTCTTAATTATTATTATATAAAAAAAGCTAGTAAGCTAAGTGTAATGTGTATTGAAAAAGTGTTATGCTTGCAGTGTGTTGCCATAAGCACCCAAATTGACAGTTATGTCGTAACATACATCGCATCGTAGTGTTGTCACTTCAGAATTAGTGTCGTGTATTGTCTTAAATTTTTCTCGAGAGCCGGTTTTTTACTTCAATGTTTATTAGAATCAGCATAATTCAACAGGTTATTGTATCGAATATTTATAATAATTCTGTCATACCTGACACTCTTTTCGTTTAGCATATTATGTAATGTCGATAATTATTTTTATTGAAACAGAAAATATTGCCATAACAGAAATTTTATTGTTGTTTGCGTAATTGAAATTCGAGATGTATCTTTTTAGAGTATTCGATTTATTTGATTACTTTTTTTTGCATAAATGAACTGTGATATCGTATTATGGTAGTTTTTTAATTAATGCTTCCTTTTTATATTTACTTAATATGCGCTGTTTTTCTTTAGTATCATTTTAATTTATTAAGTAAGACGTAAATCATTCTCCCTATTATTTTATTATGCGTGGCTGGCAGTTATTTTGATTGTGATGTAAATATAAAAAGAAATGGAATTGCCTTCAATGTTTGAATTAATTAATAATAAATTAGCAGATAACACTCGAAAGAGGCTTGTACATTATTTTAATCGGCATTTTTTATTTCATTTCTTTGTAATATTTAAGAGCGTATTTTAAAAAAATATAACACTGACTAAAATGATTGAACATAATTTTAAAGAACTTATTTATTCGGTTTCCAAATAAATCGACGTCTATATTTGTCTATGATAATTAATTTACGGTACGCTCTTAATCATATAAATCTGACCTCACTGTGGACAAAAATGACTTATGTTTGGTACCGTGTTTGGTTTTCCAACGGATTCCATCGCCAGTGTTATAAACAACGTCAACGCAGTGAGGTCATCAACGATGTGTTTCTTGTCATTTGTTTATAAAACATCGAATTTTATTTTTATTTTACGAGCAAATAAATTAGATTATAGATCTGTAGTCGTAATACGAATAAATAGTTTAACAAATTTACGTTTCTAAAATAATGATGATATTCCACTATTCACTTGCACTGTTCGTAGTTTAGCATAACGAGTACGTGTAAGTTTAATATCTAGTCTCAATAATTTCTTATTCATAAATTTGTATAAATCTTCAAATAAATCAATAAATTTATGAATAAGAAACAAAATATACAATTAAATTGCATCATATTACGTGTAAAGTTGTTGTTGTAATTTTAAACATCGTACATAAATATTGAAATCGTTTCGCGGTACAATGTGGAAGCTTACGTCGCACATTTTAAATTTTCATGTAGTAACACTAAGTATTTGTTGTATCTGTATCTCGGTGAGGCGGCAGACGATGGGTACCTCGAGATCGAGTGAAATAAAATAGAATAAAGCTCATTTACTAAAGATCAATGAATAATAGAACAATGTAAGTTGTTATTCGTGCAATAAACGATATTCTACAGATGCTCGGGATAATGTGAACATCTGGAGAGCGGCGGCCATTGTATTGACACCGATAGATGGACGCGTGGTACCTATTGGAATAAAGGAGCTTGTACTAAGAACATGGTTTTCTTTTCTATACCCTACATCCCCAACAGTAATGATTCTACGCTCTGTCAATTATTAAAAACGAACAACCATTTTATAAACAGCTTTTATTTAATAATAATGCAACAGAACGTTGAAAACAAATACATGAAAAGTTGACATACTTTCTGTTATACAATCGAACAGATAATCAGGAGGTCCCGTAAGTTACATTAAAGATGTTCAGTGATGAAACTGTGGAAGCTGGTGACTCTCGCGAAGGCGGAGGGATGTCCCTGCTGGCAGCCGCCCGCAGCAATGAAAGAGCCAATGCCCACCTGATCAAGCAAATACCATCATCACTACATAGTATAAAACAATGTCGCTTTCCGCAATCTATCAGTCCCTATATATGCTTTGATCTTGAAAACTACGCAACGGATTTTGATGCGGTTTTTTTAATAGATAAGACTGATTCAAGAGAAAGGTTTATATGTATAACATTCATTATACAGTAGAGAAATACTGTTATAATGTGTATGGCAGAACGTTTGCCGAGTCAGCTAGTTAAATATAAAAGTTTATTTTGAATATCGGCGTCTCATATCATCTATACAAATAAATAGAATTGGAGTATCTATTTGTAATATTAAAATAATCGCTTTTTACTACATGCGTATGTATACACGGTACATATACCAAAATAACATTTTTTTAATAATTGTCTGTTCGTTTGTTCCGGCTAATCTCTGGAAGGGCTGGACCGATTTTGACGGGACTTTCACTGGCAGATAGCTGATGTAATGAGGAGTAACTAACGCTACTTTTATTTTATAATTATATAAAATGACGCGGACGAAGTCGCAGGCATAGCTAGTTTTATAATACCTACATTTATAAATAGAATTCCATTATTGCAATCTTGAAACCTTAGGGGTTTATCAGCGATCTTTGGAGTTAAGTAGGTCTGGTCGGTTAAGTTCGAGTTAACGTAAGTCTTGTTTTAAATTTTTTGCAAGTATCAATGTACTGACCAAAACTCGTACGCCGTCACGGAACACGAAGAGCGGGCTGCCGGAGTCGCCGCCGCAGATGCCGACACCGTTCGCGCCGCTGGTGCATACGTTGCTCGGTTGCACCCTGGTTCCGAACACGGCCTGACACTGCTCCACACTGATCACTTCGAGACGAACGTGGTTTACCACCGAGTTCACTGGCACGCCTTCTTGACCTACGGAATAGATTTTAGGGCGTTATAATATCATCTACTTAGTGTACTCCTTTACAACAAACAACGACATAACATCACGCCAGGTCCCTAACGGAGTAGACAAAAAGCACCGAGTGCCAAATGTCTTGTCCTCGCAAACCTGACGCGCTTCGTCTACATTCATCACTCTTCATGCATACACGCCGGTTTCGGAGACTATTGACTCCTCCGTTAGCCAGTATCCGACCTATTTGGTCGAGATAGGATAGTCTAGGTATTATATAGGTCTACTCTTTTACCCTCAAACAATTAACCCAATGTACACATTGAGACATTACACACATAATTACTGACCATCGCTTGTCTTGCCATATCCAGCGGCGATAGACCAGTCGCCGGCGAAGGATTCTTCCAAGTGGTTGGTTGGTAGGGCAATAGGTTGGACTTCATCTAAAAAATAAGGTTTTCGTATCATCCTTCGTAACTTCATTGGAAATGATTATCAAATTTACAAAAAAAAAAATGGATCTGAGAACATCCTCTTTCTTTGAGGTCGGTTAAAAAGAACGTTCATTGTCAGCGGCGGCAATGTTTACCTGAAAAAACGACTTTGTTCGTTAGATAGACGATAGCGACGTCGTTCTGGCGAGTCGCTGGGTTCCACTCGTTGTGCACGACCACGTCGGCCGCGGCGATACGTTTGCCGTCCGTGAACAGCAGGGAAGTGCCCAAGACGACCACCATGCGGTTGGCCCGCAAAATGCCGTCGACCCAGCAGTGGGCCGCCGTCACCAGCCTGTCGGCGGAGACGAGCGCAGAGCCGCACACAGACGTGCCGGGGTGATTGGCGAAGTTGATCAGCAAACCTCCCTAGGACGAATGTAAACGTTTTAAATGGTCGTCACGAAAAAATTTACTCTAGTTTTAAACGCTCGGTAATGGCAATTGTCTGGTTCACACTTAAAATGATACAAATAAATGAACCTTGCATAGCTAAATATCACTCTTATAATCTCTCTTTGAACGTTCTAGAAAGAATTCAATGTAGTAAATTGAAATATTTGCCGCTTACCAGATACGGGTGGGCGTTGGGATGGGCAACACTCCCACCGACTATTCTCGAGCCTGTATTTTTGTTACTCAGTATAGCTCGTTCAGCTTCCTGGAGCTTTATCGCCATTGGAATACCGACCCTCTGGTGGTATCCCAGTAAACTCTCCACTTCAACAACGGCGGAGGCGTACGCCGCCAGCGACAGCACAGTTAACAAAACCAACTGCATTTTGCGGGGGAAACAATGGAAACACTGCGACAATTTCTGTACCCCGAAGATTTATATACCGTTTACGATAGCAATAAAACTCTGATTAGTCATGAGTTAAACGAAAAAGCTTGTTTTAAAATTGCATAGTTTTCCGCTTTTTATGATGTTAAAAATACATTATCGAGATACGTTTGTCAGTGGAACCGCGGCCCAGATACGGACATTATCTATTGATATGATCTTATTTTCCCTTTATATGTAAGCGACGTATGGATTAGTTATACTGGAACCAATATGTGTTCGCACATTGTAAATTATATTTAAAAACAATAATAAGATAAGGTCTACTACAGGAGAGATATCCACCATCAATTATTCCCTAAAGAATCCCGATCGCAGCAGAGCAGAGCATTGGAAACATACATGAAATAAAGTTAATAGAAAAATATGACCCTAAAGATATAACGGCGGGATAAACAAAACTCGAAATACCAATCGCCTATAAATTTATATTATTAATTTATTAATAATTATGTGTCACCAACTAACTAACTAATTAACGATATGTTACCGTTTAGTATCCCACAGACATAAAAAAACCATGTACAATTTGACGTTTTTAATTTGTATTACAATATTCTTATGTACAAAATGATATGCATTATATTTGTGTTGTAACGAATCTCATTAAGAGTAAGGTAAGATTATTCCAATTCCATTATTCCAGTCTAGTTGTAGTATTAAAATTCCATTCCAGTGACTTCACTGATCCACTGCAAATATCGTTGCACTCTGGTAAAGACGGACGGCGTGTCTTCGTTGCAGCCACTCTCGTCCACAAACGTCGCTACTCCGATCTGTAAAGTTGTATGTATTTAATACTAATAATAATAATATTTATTGTCATAAAAAAACAGCACAAGCAAGTATAAAAAGTATAAAAATCATAAAACAAAGTTCAAATAGACGTCTTGTCGCTTCGGTTGAAACTCTGCTACCCATATAAGATTTAACTTGTGTTTAACATATGTGTGTATTTTACATAAATCTTAATACAAGAGGAAGCGTTGTGTGTTTTAAAAACGTTTATAGTCTCCAAAAAGGGCTATGCAGATTGTTTTTAACATTTCGATACCACTACATTTTTAGTTATTAACTTATTGGTAATGTAATTGTATTTTACAATTTTCAATCGCAGGCGCCGAAGAATGTATTGTAAGTAACGGATTAGTTGCTGTAATGTGTACTAATCTGACTTGTAACTTACTAAAATAGTTTCCTCGCTGTCATTAGAGAATATTGTCAGCGGCCCTCCGTTATCGCCCTGTAACAATTTTCATTCGAATTATTACCACGATTGTGTTCCCCGAAGATGACTGTTATATGATTTAAAAGCATTTTATTGTTATCAAAATGATACCTAATAAAATTAACATTAAATATTATCAAAGGCGCGTGTTGGTTCAATTAGATAGCTGTAATAATGCTGATACCGTAAGTAAACAAGACTATTTTATTTATTGTAACAAATTAAGGAAATAAAATTATTTTTAATCTTATTAATGAGTAATTCTTACCTAGAGGACCTATTCGAGTATTCGAATTTTAAGATCAGTCATTTTAAAGTCAGATGCTTCGTCTTTGTGACTTTTTATATAGCTTATTGCACGTTACGTGATATGATCATCATACATCGTGTATGCATGAAGAGAGTGATGCATGTAGACTAATCGCGTCAGGTTTGCAGGGATAGAGATATTTGGCACTCGGTGCGCCCTGCCTACCCCGTTATGGACCTGGCGTGATGTTATGTTATTGTTGTTGTTGTTGCACGATACAATTAAATGATATTCTACTTCGTGTCAGTGGAGCTTAGTGGACATTCTTAAACTACACGATATTTGCCTGTGCACTTTGTTAGCTAATTAAGAATCTAAAAATCGCAATGTTTATAAAATGATCAATTTACCTTACAGGTACCAGAATCTAGACTGAATCCACAAACTATATTATCGGGTAGTTGATTGAAATACGTAGCGTTACACAGAGAGTCCACCATCACGGTCATGAGCTTCTGACGGAGAGTAGGGGCCACGAATGATATGCCTGGAAACACAGCAATCTTTAACGAACTCTTGCTAATGAACTCTACAATTTTATGTTTTTTATGTCTAACGAGAATGCAGCGCTCGCATGGCCGCTGCCGCCTATGGATATCAAGCACGAAACTCGAATAAGACATGGTAATAAAACTGTTAGTGTCAATTACTTTGGGTAGAATTACGCCTTAGTAATCTGTGATAGCTAGGCACTTGTGATTTAAGGCTCCCTTTAAGATAGAAAGGACAATGTATTGGATAGACAATTTCATAATTGTATAGTCACCGGACGTGCTAATGAAAACCCTCGAAAGTTCACGTGACTTATTTTATTACAATTAGTGAGCCTACGGTAACGACTTTCAGTGTGGAGATATATTAACATATATGTACGCTTACCTGGTGCTGCTATACCCCAGCCGGATGCTGTACCGCCCTGACCGGCGAAGTTGAATGACGCTGTGCTTAACGACGGTAATCTCACCGCGTCTATAGTGTCTGGAACATATTGTATTTCACCTACAACTTGTGCTTTTCAAACATACACAACTTTTTTTATCAATGACGTATTCGCAGCAAATGATTTATTTGCATAAACAGCTTCCTTTGTCCAATTATGTACAGTGTCATTTTATATAATTTATTGAAACATGTAAATAGTCAATGAGTTAAGTACTCGTATGTTTTCCCGAAAGAATACTGCAGCAGCAGTAATAGCTTAGCCAAGTCGCAGCCTCACACTGACCGTGAACTATGAACGGAAGCTTTTACCCTTTTTGAATATGTCTGAAATTAACCGAAAGGTTGCTCTCAGAGTAACGATCGATTATACATAGATAGTTATACAAAAAAAATAAAAAATAAAAATGAATAGGTGTTATTATTAACTTTCCTTATCTATAATTACAAGGAGTTCTTTATGATCTATTTTCTAAGCGATAAGAGGCCTGATTTGTGAACAATGTCAATTAAGTATTTATCGGCACTGAACAAAGTATGCAATTGCTTGAATAGTTACGGTACCTATGAAGAGTTCGGCGTTCCTAGGCGGAACCAGGAAAATGGTAGAATTGTATACTTACTAACTTTGCCAGCGGCTTCGCCCGCGTGGAAATCAGTCTGTCGCAGTTTTCCAAAAATTTTATTTTTGACAGATAATTTTTTTACATTTCGTAAAAAAAAATATTTCTTTAAAAGTATCCATGTTACTTTTAATATTTCAATAATACGTGTATAAACTTTCATGATGATCGGCTAAGTAGTTTTCGCGTGAAAGCGTAACAAACTTACATAGACATTTATAATATTAAGTTAGCAGATATATAAAGGACAAACCAATCTTCGTGTAGATATTGTGTGTTTACCAGTTAACTGCAGAGTGTTGGCGAGGTGGAGGAGTGCGATGTCGTTGGCGAACGTGTCCGGCAGCCAGCCGGGGTGCACGATGACCTCGTCTACGTTGACGATGCGCCGACCGTTCTCGTAGCGGTCGTAAAGCGAATGCGCACCGAAAATCGCCTGGAAAATATTTCAAGTATACACAATTTTTTTTTTTATTTCAAAATGTTTTTCTCTGATTTAATTTCTACACCGCCTTCGACATCTCTGTACAACCCTGAGGTTGGCTGCGAGAAAAATCTATTTAGCTTAAAGCCCGCGTTTTGTACCACAATTTTTTTTTTGGTTCTGTAAAGATTAAATAAATACATAAATCGATAGTGATATCCTAGTGTGGTTTGTATTTCATTTCAACCATCGGTACTATTTGCAATACTTTTATTGCAATTTGTACTGATATAAACTGCTGTGTATCCTAGAAAATTTAAATGTGCCCAAATTCACTATTCCACGCGGACGAAGTCGCGGGCAAAAGCTAGTTATACATATAAACGTTCCTCTTAAATCACTCCATCTATTAAAAAAACCGCATCAAAATCCGTTGCGTACTTTTAAGTATCTAAGCATACATAGCGACAGACAGCGGAAAGCGACTTTGTTTTATACTATATAGTGATAGTTATTTTGCCGCCAAAAACCTGGACACCACAAAATTTACCTGGACGTGATTGACTAGATGCTCATCGTGGAAGCAGCAGTGGGCGGCAGTCAGCACCCACTCGGGGTGGATGAGCGAACCGCCACAGAACCCAAACTCGCCAGTAGTCCCCACTCGTAAATACAGAGCCACCTGATGTCCGTGTGAAATAGTAAAAACATGTGCTTGTTTTCTTAATATTTCTTTTATTTATTTAATACAATACAATAACTAAGCGTTTTCTTTACCTGTCTATATTTACTGTATACAATGTGCATATGTAAAATAAAGTTTATTTCACACATTGACTGCGGGTTTTAGGTGCTTGATATTTATTATGATTATGCCATCTCGACGGGTCCATAAGGGGTAGGCAGAACGCACTAAGCACTATCTCTATCCTTACAGACCTTACTTCTACATTCATCACTGTTTTCAGACATACCTACTTATACAACCGTTGCCTTATAAATTTCGGATTATTTGCATCTGCGTAATGCCCTTAACTACAGGTGCCTAAATAGACTTTGTATGGCCATGATTGGTGAGTACCTACCTGTCTATCATACATGACACCAATTACATAATAAAAATTATAAATATAGTGAATAAATACCAAACACAATAGTTAAAGTAATCTTGTAATAGATTTTAATCTTATCAAATCTGCAACTGTAGTCTTGTATAAAAATATGTTAGAATAGATTTTTAATAGATATAATCGTTAGATACTCAATTTCTAAACAAGTTGTTAATATATTTCTTTAAAATCTCAAAATATTTTAAAATAAAGAACGACGTCAAAAACAAAGCCCGACTGTTATTTTCAAGAGTATCGGCTTACAGAAATCGCCAGCCTTTCAGGAACTGAAAAACCCTTGAAACAGATAACCGACTAGTTCTATTATTAGTCAGAACAACTGTTTGGCTGTTGTCTATCGACGCCTCCCTAACTAGTCACGGTTTCAATAGTCGAATGAGCACTAACTTAAACATTTTACGTAGTCGCGATAAACTACACGAAGTCTAGTAATGTAGATAACAATCGACGATTCCTCCTCTAATTTAAGATGTGTAGCATACATTTTTGATTTACGTAATCTGTCGTATTAAATATTTGAATAAACATGAAAGTCCTATTTGAGAACTAATTCAGCAGTATAAAAGTATCATATTGTACACTCGGTTCTTAAGCAATACTGGAAATTACTACTAATTCATATTCCCTCTAATCATTGCTTCAGAATTAAAATGGTGGAATCGTTTGTACCTGAAACGGTCTGGAGTTACGCGTGGCAGGCTCCCCCCCAGCTATCCGGGCGTTGGCCCCGGTAATGCACTCTTCACTATCACAGCTGCTAGACGCACAGCTTACAAGTACAGACACTATCACTATTCTGGCTAACATTGTGTTGGCTTCCGATGCACTTATTTTCATATTAGTTCCTTTAACTGACCGGTTACTGGTTAAGTTATGTGAGAAAACACGGTTATCGCGAGTTCGTGAAGAAATTCTCTAATCTGACAAAGTGATATCGTCTTTCTTCGTATCATGATACCAACAGATAACTAGATCTTTGTGGGACATCCCAATATTGCTATCTAATTCGTGATTCTCGATTTTGCTTAAATATATAAATTTTTATTGAGCTCTATGTAAATAAAGCTCTCTGTTTAACTGGTATTTATTTATTATATTCAATATTCAGGAAGTAAGTTAGTTCAGTGGTTTTAACTAAGGACAACTTAGTTATTGACCTGCAGCTTGCTTGAAATGAGGATGAAATATTTAATTATGCAATAGTTATTAAGGAAATACTACAGTAATCAGCAAAGTCAAGTATCTAACATTTTACATTCGTTACATCTGGCACTTACCGGGGTAACCATGACTTTAGGTAATAAACGAAACACAAATTATTTGAAAACATCATTTATTATACTTTCCTCAAAAAAGTAAAATTCTAAAATAAAATATTTAAACATACATGCGACGGTGTGACCGAAGCCGCGGCCACAGATCTATTCGCGGTGATCGTAACATAATATATTATCATCAAGGTGACATTTAAATATACGTAGATTTACGTAGCTATTTATGAGTGACCATTTGTGAAATATTGGCAGTTAAAAATAATAATCATAATGACAATAATTAAATTATATATCTTTCAATATAAGTCACATTACTTTGTAGAAGCACTTATAAGGCGATAAAGCATACTTACACTTCGATTACTACAAGGCCGCCCGTCAGAACGGAGGACGCTCTCTCAAAGTGGAAATTAAATCTAATACAATTACGTAGCTTACGTTATACTTCTGAACAGTTTCGTATGGCTCCGATGTCGCGGAGCCGTCGCTCGATATAAACTACAGACACTGGGGATCCGAACTATCGTAAATGCGGTCGCCGTCCTTCGCCCTAGCTCGCTTCAGATATACAATGCGACGTTCGCATTCGGTCGATTGATATTTGTTTGGTCAATTGTTTATTTTAATAGAACATTTTAAATCTGAATTTTGTCAATATAATCGAACGACTTATCATATTATATTTCTACTTTAGAGGAATTCACATTACACTAGACTCGTCATAGAGATAATACGTATATAAATAAATATTAATATAATATATATATAAATAGATATAGATATATTTAATCTGAATTTAAATACTAAAATTGTATTTCGTAAATGGCGTCGCATTTAAAATTTCAATCGGTAATAATAATTATTACGCATTCAATTAATAGTCAAATAATGTTTCGACAGCACAACACGCTCGAGGGGGTGGGATCGCGCACGCGTCCTCGGGCCGCGGTGCGCTCGTCTCTACCCGCCGCCGCCGGACAATAGATACGGGTTCAAACGAGGACGAACGATTCAAACACTCAAAATATCGAACAGTCTTAAATAACGTTTTCGTACGCAACAAAATGATAACAGTGTCGTCGGTCGGAGGGTCGTCGAGGTCGCCGGGGGCCACGATTTCTTCATTAGCAAAGCTTACGGCAGCAAGCGTCGCGAGAAACGTGCGGCTGCGGCTGCCGCGCCGCCGCCCCGCGCTCTCAGCTGCGGACACCAAACGTTCTCATTCAACCGCCGCTCCGACGACTCTACTATAATCGAGCAATTTTCATTATAAAAATTTTGATTTTTATTCATGCTTGTTAATATTCTCAAAGTGTTCATGCATCAAATTTAGTGAACGTGCAAAACGGAATTCAAACGGAAGGGGCGTTAATTAATCGAATTACGTTGAGATGTATGTTGATTAGTAAAGAACGATGGACGCGCAGAAGAAACGCGAACAAAACACGAGGATAAAATATTTAACGTGAACGTATCGTTAAACGTTTTGAATAAACATAGTAATAGAGACAGACGAGAGGAGAAGCGCGAGATGATCGGCTCGAGGGGTTGTGTTATAATTACGTAGCGTTACACACGTGCGGCATGCGGTGGGGCGGGGGCGGGGGCGGGGGCTAGGGGGAGAAGAGGTAGGAGAGGGTGTGCACTGACTTCTTCTTGAGCGTGAAGAAGGAGCGGCGCTTGGGCTCGGTGGCGTGGTGCGCGGGCAGCGTGTGCGAGCGCGGCGCGGGCGCGGCGGCGCGGGCCCGCAGCGCCTCCAGCCACGCCGCCATCTCCGCCTCGTCGTGCGCCTGCAGCAGGAACTCGGCGCCGCTGCTCAGCCTGCGCGCACACCACGTCCGCCGACATTATCCACCGCGATACATTTCAAATCCCTAAGAACCTCGATTACAATACCTAGATGCATGTATATAAAAAAACTCAAAACTATTAAATAAAGTTGTAAATGAATCAAAAGTATCTAACGACGGTAAGATTAAAATGCGGAATGCCAAAAAGTACGAGGACCGGCGCAGTCACCTGAGACGGAAGACGTGCTTCTTCTTGGTGTAGTTGGCGGCCACCTCCACCACGGCGCCGTTGAGGTCGAGCGGCGGCTCCCCGCGCCAGTACTGCTCGGGCGACGCCTTGTACGCCTTCTGGTCCTTGTAGAACGACATGCGCCCGTCCTTCGCCACCACGTACACCTTGTCCCACGACCTGCGCCGCACACTCTCGTCAACCTCGCTCGTTGCTTCATCTTACATGTACATCTCGATATCATGAATCTTAACTTTCGTCACTTAGCGTCCTTATGGGCTGCTACGACACCAACACGCGGTACAATGAATTACTTGCAAGGGTCTCAAACTTACGTGAGCTTCGATGTATCCCGAATAAATATTTCAAGCAAGCAAATGACATTATAAAAGTAAATTGTATTCAAAATTGCACATTATTCGATTGACATTTATTGATGAAGTCGACAGACCTGTTGGAGGCGCGCTTGGCGGCGGATTCCCATTCGTGCTTGCGCACGAGCGTGCCCTCCACGCCCTCGTCCTCTCCGGCGGGACTAGCGCCCTCTGTATCGTGAAACGCTCGTTATACACCATGTAAAACGGTTAGAACACCCTGAAAATTAACTAAAATATTGCAACATGTGTAAGCTATATCGTCTTCGGCTCTCGATCAGTCCTCGATTACAATAGCCTTTATTGAGTTAACATATATATATTTTTTTTTCAATTTTATTGAATCGCGAAAGCATAAGTGCCTCGATACGTGTAATAAAACAATAACAAAACTTATAAGCAATAGTGACAAGCTATTGTATTCAAAACTATCATCAAGCGGCAAACGAAATGTAATAAAAAAAAAGAAACAACTACATGAATACTTTTTAATGCCGTCTAAATACACCAGTGACAGTTTGATACGTCCGCCGTTTCTTCGGGAAGTGTAACGATATATGTATAATTATTGTTTGTTCGACACACATCTAATATACATAACACACAGTCCGCAGTCCATGCGCTCACAACACAGCAGCACACATAAAGCATTCGTCGCGTACGTACAACGCCGGAGATGTGCGGAGCCGTCGTGGATGGAGAGTGACATTTTTGTACTATCAATTTTTATATCTCTATACAGATATGGAATATTCTCTTTCTTCTTTTCTTTTTCTCTCTATCTATTTTTTTGTGTCAATAGATGAGAATAAATATCGTTCATATTACTATATATATTACATCTGTATTTAGATACCTACTTTATTTTTTTACATTGATTTTTTAAATAGACAATTACAATTAAATATTAAATGTCTCTTTGTATATTAAGTTCATAATTGTTACGACTATATCTTAGTTAACTAATAGATGGTAATATTAACAAATCCAATCGATTCTAATATAAACGAAACGAATCAGTTTTAGTAAATTTTCTTAACAGTGACCTAAACGATGCAAAATTTTTCAAACGCCTGCACGGTACAGACCGTCTCCATCCAAGACAAGGTTCAGTCGGCGGGGGGTACCTTCATCGTCGCTGTGGTGCGAGCCGCTGAGGAGTTTCTTCGCGGTGCGCCAACGGAAGCTTCTGAAGGGCGACTTGCTGCGCGAGCGGGACTTCACCTTACCGGAGCTGGACGGCGTGGCCGGCGACGAGCTCGCTCCGCCCGCTGCCGGGGGGCGCATGGGGACGGTCACAAGCGGTCCGGGGGGGGATGGAGGAGGATGGGAGAGGACGCAGTGACGTAATGTAGGTCGAGAGGTCGGGAAGATACACGGATGAATGTGAGTTGGTCATATTATTGGGATTTCAATTTGGATTCAAATATTATCGTGAATGAATATTTAATATAAGTTGGTGGAAATGCGGTGAGCAATTGTAATAAAAAGGCGATGACGTGTGAATAGAAGACAATCGAACGGCGAATGGAGACAGGTATGTAAGGGAATAAAAGGTTAAGCGTTAATATAATTTAATATTTCAGTATAAGGAATAGTGTATTGTTAAAAGTAATTAAATCAAATAGGTGGGATCGGACGAATTTAGGGTTCGGGTAAGGATTCGAGGGAGAGAACAAATAACAAAAAAAATAATTCAAAGCAACATAAAAACAAAATTGCGTCGCAGCAAATCGAACAGAAGCATTTACATGCTACAATTGATAACAAATCGTACACTTAAACACGGGAACAGTAAAAACATATATGTGTTAGACGACATGCACTCCGCAGTGTTGGTCAGTGGGTACGGCGCATGCGCCATGCGTTGTACCGCTAACTAATGCACATACGTAAGTATTCATACGAGTGAATAGATGGTTTTGAAGCTTATTAACATTTGGCAGTTAAACACATCGTTAGTAACTTGGATATTTTCATTTATCGAGTCTGAACTTTTCTTAAACATAAAAACAAAATGTATCATCGAAATCGTTAGATAGCGTTCACGGTGAGGACTCATTTTCCAATATTTTTTTAAAATTTCTTGCACTATAATCGTAATCCATTTTTGGCAATCGTATTCAAAACCACCTACCGTTACTATATTAGAGCTACGTCTACGTGTCATCATACTCACTGGACAGGCGTGCAGGTTTAGCAGGTGTCTGTTTCGAAGTGGATGGGCGGGTCATGTCCGGCACCGGCGAGGAGGTGAGGGGCGCCGCGGGGGCGGGGTCGGCCGGCGGGGGGGCGGGGTCCGCGGGCGAGGGGGCGGGGCTAGGCGCCTCTGCATGCGTACATCTACGTGCTAGTTACGACTACACGCTACGTGCATACATGCTAATACATCTCTACATGCTACGACACCACGTATGCGTGCTGTTAGACGATTCCTTTACTAATAACAGTCCAAATGGAGGACTGATATAATAACTTCATATCCAATATTATAATACTTTTGTGGTGTCTGAACTGTACTAGGCGATCGTCGGAGAGCACGCATCCGCAGTCTATATTATTCTAAAATAAACAACATCACGTGCTACAAACAGTCCGTTAGAGATACGTTTTGTTGCCAGACAATTAATTTGTTTAACAGATTACATCGATAAAGATTTCATTTCACACAGATTTCAGTATTGCAATTGTGTTATGACGAGGGAAAGTACAAGAGCATTAATTTAGAACATAGGACTGTTACAATTTAACGCATTCCATTCATATAACAATTTCAACACCTATGGAACAATCAACGTAACTTGCGTAAAATGGTAACAGTTATGTCGTATGGACGATTAATTTAAGTTAAATGGACAATATTGAAAGACGTTTGAAAACATTTATTAGAAATAAACATTTAAATATAATAATGTAAATACAATAATTGCGATATTGTAAGGCGAGTAAGTGACTGGAATGACAGACGAGGTTACCGTTTAAAAAATAAATACATTTATCAAGGTGTATTGGTCAAAATATTACAAATGAAGCTGCAAAGAAGCCGTGCATATTATAAACTAGAAGCTACAAAAGGCTAGTAGGATATAAGCGATAAGTACACACCTACCTTGTTCGGAGACAGCTCCATAGAATAGAGTAGGTACAGCACAGTTACGAGAAACATAGCTACGCTCGACTCGAATGGTGTGAGAGAGATAGAATATATAAGAGACGAACAGGACAGACAGAGAGTATCAAACCATCACCGTGATTAGCTTATACAGAAACATTGTATATATATATATATGACATGACGTTCGTACAATGACAGTGATATTAGACATGTTGATATCATCATATAGTTAGCATGAAGTGGGTGTGTAGCATCAGATGGACTTGAAATTTACATTACGTTATATTATATAACAATTTTTTAAAGGAACATATATGTGAAAGAAAAATTAAATCAAGCACCATCGTAATTACTACTTTGGACGATATTAAAATGAATGTCTTGTGAATGTTAAATATTTAAATTTGTATGATTTAAATCGATTACTCATATGATATTCTTTATAGACAGAGAGCGAAATATAAAAAATGCTAAAGTTTAAAAGTGACACGCAATATATATGTATATAATTATGAAGGTTGACAGACAGAGGCCTTCACCTATTACTGAAAAAAATGAACTAAACATGACACGTGACAAACTCTGAAATCGTGCGGCAATAAAGAAAATTGTGCTCAATTATTTATTAGCCCCAACTACATAAGAGAGAAACATTACCAAGAGAGAGTCCTAATCGTGTCGATTGAAAATCGTTTAAAAAAAAACAAAACAAAAACAAACAAATAAAAGCCGTAAGTAAGTACCTAAAGCTAAAAAATAAAAACACAAGTGTATCTCTACCCCGGAGTGGCGTTAACTATTCGAGAGCGCAGTGTAACCCGTCAAAATTAAAAGACACCCATGTAAGTTCTACCACGTAAGCGCATGCGTACAGCCGGGTATCTTTCGTACATCGGTAGTATTATAAGAAGCGCTCTGGTTACCTGGCTGGGAATGCGGCCGCTCTTGGGCCTTCTCGGCCGCTTTAGTGGACGTTCTCCTTACGACTACGCGTGTGCATGTGTGGACAACACATCGGTAAGTAACGTCCCGCCGGGTGGCGCGCGCGACGATCGGCGGCGCGACGAAATCGGTTCCCGCGATAGCGTCAACGGTCACGCCGCGCGTCGAACACTACTTTAAACCCGTAGCCCGAGCACGAACTTTACCAGAGTCGTAAATGTTACGGTATCGAGAATACGACACATTTTCATTACGTATACGTTAGTCGGCAGCACGGAGTACTATCGAATACTTGTCATTTTCATACAAAACGCGAAACGTTTACATTAACTTAAACGCTAGAAAATCGGAAGTATAGTTCGTGCTC
>DWUN01000661.1:0-20842 GCA_018249975.1 Passova gellias
GTCCAGCAGTGGACCAACAAAAGGGTAAAAATATATATATATATATATATACATAAAGCCGCGCCTATTTCTCATAGGGGTAGGAAGAGACTAAAAATTTCCACCGACCACGGTCCTGACAAACTTCATTACTTTCCTCAAAGTCGTCGTATAAGCTCGTTTATTATATAATAGAATGTATTTCTGTTTATAATGTTATATACAAATACCGTTTTGTATTAATAATAAATTTCCTATGTTGTCATAAAATAAACGTTTGAGTAGCTATGTTTTGGCTTTTTGGGTCAAAAGGGGCTTTAAAGAGTTCGGAGGATATTCGCACGCAGCCACGTATTTTAAACGTATTACAATGCTGTCGTGCAAATATAGGAATTTTCTGAGAAAATATCTGTATCTTACATTCAATGCTCTATGTTAAGAACGCAATGAAGATATAATCACGTGGTAATCGTTTAATGGTATAATTTGTATAATACTTTAAATCATTTATAGCTTCATACAATTACGTAACAAGAACAACATAGGTGATTGCTACAGTCAAAATTTGTCACGGTTAACCGTAGCGTTTAAAAACAACCATTGATGTATCTACATAATGGTGGTAACACATAAGGTCATAAGGTCTATGATTACACGTATATACATATATACATACCTGTTTAAAGCATTTGATTGACAGATATATGTAGTTAAAGTTACAATTTAGTATACATGCTTAACAAGCATATATCGTTAGGTGATATGATGATATGTTTTTACCAGTACAATATACCATAATTCTAATTATTCTAATCATATAAAAAAAGATAAGAGCTTTTGGCTGCTAGAGATTTCTTGGTGCCTGACTATTGATTCGTATCTTCTGTTCTGAAACAGCATGATGCGATGTTAATAAGTTGTGGTTAAATAACATGCAATTTTCAAACGTATCTGAACAGATGCGTGAAATTGAGTTTAAATCCTTACCGAAGCTTTTCATTCTTTATATTATAGGTATGCTTTAGCGGTATCTGTTAACTGCACTTTCAGTTTGCCCCTTGAAAACTTCCACTATCAAATACGACGTCACATGCATCCATTTAATCAAACGGAAAGTTTAATCGATTCTAAGCTTTACCACGAATTCTGAACTAGATGAAGGACAGAGGTGGAACTTTCAAATATTATCTACTCGTACATTTTACACCATAGGATTAGGATATTACTGTTCTGTTAAATGTTGTTACATTAAACTCGTTACCTATGCTAATTATTTAAAATTTTCTTTTTGTTATGCAAAAGGTCTAAGAAGATTTTGTTAAACGGTTCTTTTCAGTCTAGAATTTCATATATTTTTTTTTATAAATATATTTACTTCGCACGAAGGTGTCATATTATCGCGGGGATATTACATTATTTTCAATCAAATATTATCTTATGTCTTGTTAATAGTTTATTGTCAGAGGTTGGTACAACCGCTGAAAACAATAAAAGTAATATTTCGAATATGTTATTGACATGATTCTCAATAAATACGAGCTGAGGACAGATCTGCAACTATTTTCATAAAAGTAGATGCCCATTTATTTGTTCTCTTAGCTTCATGCAGTTTATTTTGAATAGTACGCGATATTTCTACTAGCATACACGAATTGAACATTGCGAAATGTACGCCCCTCCGTATAATGAAACTTTTCTCATTCCACGCTAGTTATATCCTCGTAAATCTTTATTTCAATTCTCGGTGCACGATGCATCAAAGAGTAGATGTAACGTATAATAAATGTTTTCTTTTTAATTACGTAGGCTCTCTGTAGGACGCTTTGAGTTCTATTTGTGCAGACAAAAAGTTAATGCTTCAAATTGAATTTTGGCTACTCTCTTTTGTGAGTAAAGTCGGAGTGGGTGCATTAACAAATAAACCTTAATTATTAACCAAGTTTGGCGGTGAACGCGTAGACGGCCTCACAGCTAGTAGCCGCTACGAGTTAGCTACACGTCTGGTTGCGGTATGTAGATCTAGGCCGAAGCGAACCCCAATGAAATGTTGTGGGCCTCTTTCAAAGGACGCGTTATTATGTGTTTTCGATCTCGGAAATGGGTGACTTGTGAATGACAGGTTTGGAATGTTGTCGATGAAATTTGTCAGCTAAACTTTTTTAATGATAGGGCATTTTTACGTTAATTAATACGGTATTAATGCTAATCAAACTTAACGGCGTCGAACCGATCAAATTCTACGTATGCAACAGCACTTTCCCCCGATTGCCGCGGTAACTCTTCAAAATGTGTATATGCTGACACGTTAGCAAGGTTACGTGTATTTTTAAACATCTTAAAATATTTAAAAAAGTCTTGTTGACTGGGTATTATTAGGAAAGCGGCGCAAATCCAGCGCGCGACAGTCATCCGACAGATATCAGACGCGGACCCATTAACGCGCTTCCGCGTGGCCGCGTCATGACGCTCCACGTCACTTCGAATTTCAACTTCGCTGTTTTAAAGTAGGCGATAACTCACCTATTTCCATTAGTTACCTTATAAGTTTAAGGTTAAAAAAAGCTCAAGTTTCTCATGTTATTTCACGCCTTGTTATAGACTCCTTGACAAGACCACAAGTTTCAAATCCATTGTACATAGAACAAGAAAGTAATTAATATTTCAAAGTGATACAGCGACTCTTCAAGTTTTATGAAACTAAGCATCAGGTTGGGTGGACATATACATACGTTAGGTTAGATAATGGAAAGTCTACTGAATTTTAGATCAATTGAAAAATTGAATTGAAATCTGTATGGACAAGAGTATAATTCCATGTATAAAAATGCATTATGAAACTTATGAAACCAATTTACAACTATTGATTTAAAAACAAAATTTCAGCGCATAGAGTCGCTTTCGGCGCACTAGCAAAAAGGCATTTTCATCCAACTTTTTAGTTAGATTTTCACGGTCTGCACCCGTTCACAGTTCAATGGAATTCTGAATCCTATTCCATTGCCTGGCCACGGCACATAAAAACATCGAACGGTTAGTTTTACAGCATAGTTCGTTATTAAAAATTGTTTTTTCAACTTTTATAGATTCACATTGATATTTGATGGCCGTTGCTCTGTTCTGATCGCAACAGTAGTTTGATTTCATTTCATCGAAACTTGCTTTATTTAAGTATAACTTGAAATAAGATGTGCCAAGGCTTAGAATCCTTATTTGAATCAGATACAAAATTTACGAGAAACTCAAACAGGCCTAACAGTTTATAGGCTTCGATTCTTGAAATAAAACAATATTTAATTAACTTAAATACAATTTTATTTCATTTTTTTAATGATAAATAATCTGAATTGAAGTTTTATTTATTTATATTAAAGTTTACTAGATCATGTCTAGTGCGAAACAAGTTTGAGCATAATATGCTGATTTCAACTCGCTATTTACATTAACAACGACCATCGAAATATATCAAACATAAATTTACACAGTAGTGTGGTTAGTTACTATTTCGTGTTCATCAAACATCCATCTCTGTGTTGATACATGCCTCGGGGTCCGTCCCAGTTGAAGTACTCAACTCGCAGAAACTTCCTTAGCTTGTTTGAGATTTGGCAATATTCAACTTGACCTTGCTAAGTACGCTTGAACATTGAACGTAGCTTAAAGTCATTATCAACTAAACAAATAAGACGAAAATGTTACTGCAATGTATAATTCTTCATCTGTTGGCAATCACGCTTCATTGTAAGATTATTTACGCGCATAGATCCGCGAAAACACGGCCGAGTTATTCAGACGGTGGTCCGAATTAAGAGATTCGTATTAACAAATCAGTAACAAGTCATATAAATTTTTCAACTTTGCCTGGTTAAGTTCAAAAACCTATTCAGATACAAACCATATTCGCAAATGTTGTGGCTCGTGACAAAAGCTGAGTGACGTTTTTGTACGTCGTCTTTATCTGAATATGCATTAAACGTTACTTCGTCTTACGCTTATGTTTTAAACTAATTTATATTATATCGCAATTTAAATCCTAATTGTACAAAACAGATATTTATATTCTTTACTATACTATATATAAAGAGTCTAAACTAACTGACAGAAATATATTTCACCTGTAACATACAAAAAGTGTCAGAGGTTACGGAGACGCCTGAGAATTTTTTAGGTATTCGTAAAGGCTGTTGTTATATTTCAGTGTTCAAAAAGCTAATGCTCGCTATTCATTTCTCTCTGTAAAGCAAGCAAGTCATGTTTCATATAATTTTTTACCTTTGCTTTAGTGAACACGATACAGAATATGAACTAAGAATTGTCCATGTTTATAGCGTGTATGGGTATTATTAAGTAAAAATATATGGACGGTTTTCTTGTATAAATGGTACAAGAGTTATTACTGTAAACCTGTCAAAGACATTATCAATATTATTACTATTACTATAATGTGGAATCCATGAGCGATGACTAATACCCAAAAGTTGACTGTGACTGAATATGTGAGAGTCTCACTCAAAATGTTCGAGTATGTTATGGAAATTCTGAAAAAATTACCGGTTTAGTAAAACCGAAAAGCAATTTGTACAATAAAATTACATTCAATAAAGTATATCGTTTAATGTTCAGTTATAGGACATTTTTGGCTTCTGCGTAAATATTTTGTTCGTTAAAGTACGTAAACAGATAAATAGAAAATATAGCGGCTTAGATACAACTAATACAGTGATTAAATAAAAGTAATGTAACTCTGAGAGACAGGCTTGAACACGACTACGGAATCCCTCGCCGTGCGTGCTCCTACACGGACCGAACGGCTTATTATTTGTTATTGGTAAATGCCTACGCTACTCAATGTAACTTAGATATTATCCATATCTATTTGCAACTGTATTTTAGAACAGGAAGAACGCTAGTACAATATTACAATCTTTGAATACAATATTAATAAAAGTTAACAAGTTATTGACTACGTCTGTAAGTTTTATGAGTGGAACAATAACAATAAATCAAACCAAACATTTACCACACCTAGACATGTAATGTTATGAAATATGAAAATGAATCACGAATTTATTCGCGTTATATTCAGGTTTTTTTTTATGAAACCGCAGGTGTCTTTTATATGACAACGTTTTTTCTTTTAATATTGTTCACATCTTTGATACTCTACGACCCCTTGAATATTTCTCGCGCCCCTGTTTTTATGTTCGTATGGGAATATTGTTTTGATTTAGTTCGGTTCGCTCTTAATATTGTTCACAAGTAAATGTTTTATTTCATTTTCCTCATATGTATTGGAGTTCCATTATTTCCAACAAGCTAAAATTACAATTTTTACGAACAAGTTATTCCGTCCGAACCATTCGTGATATTTCGTTGGTTTGAGTAACACTTGACCGGGCATGTACAAATTTTTATTATTCTTTAAGTTTGTGACATTGGTTTAGTTCTTACTGTAGTAATATTGCTGACGTTTTTACTGCAGCCCATACAGTTGCGTATACAAGTTTCAAACGGACCGAAAGATCTTTTTTGAAAGCTGGACTTATTAGTAATTCAGTTTACCACAATTTACAAACTATACTTATAATGCCCACACAACCACCTAATGATTGGAATACATAACACTACTATTATTTCCGGAATCCAACACTGAAGCGTTTCTATCTCTCTTGATGATCATTAAGATATTTATTGTGTATTTAAAATTCGTATTACGATTTAAATACATTATGCGATCTTTTTCACATCCAGTTAAGTCAGTGAAATCGTTCGGTCACGTACTGAAGTGCGGAGCGCTGTTCCGCGCAACCGCCACTTCGCAGTAAAATACCCACCGCCATTCTTTATCTAAATAATTTATCGCAACTCTTTAATTCTTTACAGCGCCGTATGAAGTGAAGCGAATTTAAGAGTTCGTACGTGGTTCGTATTTTGTATTCACTGATAAATACATCATCGTTAGACACATTTCTTGATTTTATTGAACTTGAAAATGAACGGATTTTAACAGAGAAATACATTGAAGGATATTGTCTGCTTATTACAAGTAACAGAACGGAATGCAATGTAATGTCGTATTATGTATGTAGGTACATATTGACCGGAATCTAAGGCAGGCAATTTAGAGGTAGGTGAAATGTAGGAGTGTAATATTTTAAAGTGTTGCAAGCGACATTTCAAGGCTAAACTGACTGGTATGAAGAATACAAATAATTAAATCTAACATTATGGATCAATCATATTACGTTATACAAAGTGTTAATATGGTGTTATGTTGCCATGTGAGTTGTATCGAAGTACAAATTAAAACCCATATTAGAAATTGATGAATATATTTGGAAAAAAAATAATGGCAACGAAAAGGGATCTAAAGAAATGTAAGGGCACATAAATAAAAGGCGACAGTATAAAAGTGCTCTTTATGAAATGTCGCCACAGTCGCAGCCGATACCTATTTAAATCTCCTATAATATTGGACAGCGACGTTCTCGCCGCAAATTCTTCTTATCGATGTCACTGTGTTACATTGATTTCAAAATATTTTTATCATTCCATCAGAAATAGAGTACAAACGTATGCCCTATGATAGGTGATAAAAGTTTATGAGTAGAAGAATATTTATCCAGTATTAGTATTAACGAGGATTTATTTCTTGGAACATAATAAAAACGGCGCAAGCTACTTACACAAATTATGCATTTACGCAAATTCAGTTCAATTAATGACTTAAAATAAAATAGAACGACTTATTATATCAGTCACAAACTGATGGTGTTCTTGGTTTTTCCTTAAATAAGCTGTTTACGTACATAGTACATTTTAAAACATGCCTTCAAGCGCTTGAAATATAAGACGTAGTCTTTATACTGACGGCGTTTTAGATTCAAAGCTTACATCTTCCAGGAATAAATTACGTTTGTTTAAGAACCAGTCAATGATGCATTTTTCAACATAAGGCACTTCTCGTAATGAAATATTTTAGGCTTTAATCTACTAAAGTGGGAAGCAGAATGCTACGTCTCTGAGTCATCACTACTTAACTACTTTTCAATTTGCTTTCCGTAAAAAAATATCATTTATTTTCCTTAACTAAGTATCATCGATAACTTTAAACGATCACCTGACAGCCCTATTAGGGAACGGTTCCGGCCGTCGGCAGAGGGTCGAACTCGGAGGGAGACTCTAATAAAATATGTAGATTTGATGACTTGTCACATTTTTTGCGACAAATCTGAGATTCAATGTTTTTAGCCACTTTACCAGCTCTTTCGTTACTTTTTATTAAGATCTTAATAACGAGTTCGGGCTGAACGTTAAGATTTTTTGGTCTCTCACAGGGTTTTCTGAAGAAACATTCTTCGTTACATGGACTATGTTTGTTACATGGATAGATAGATTACTTCGTTACGTGGATTGCTTAATCTTCTGTCCGAAGCATAGAGACGTCCATGAACATTTGCCATTAGCGGTAATCCAAGTGTCGATCCAAAGTCTGCCTAATTTTAGGTAATAACTACAACATGTAATATATTAAGAGTTTGTCACAAAAGGACTTCCTGATTATCTTTACAATTTAGAAAGCAACACGTTTTCGTAGATTTGACAGTTTTAATTATCTAAGGGTTATTTTGTTGAGTTTTTGCACAATGAGGGCATATAAATGCAGTCATTCGCGGCTTTATTCTTGAGATAATATTCGTAAACCCTTGTTGGAGGGTGGTTTAAAAACTTTTGGTACATGGATTGGCCACTAACTTTGGTAATCCACGATTAGGCACAGTGTCGGAGAAAACTCCAAGGAATTCACAGTTGCGAAGAGAGACCCGTACCTTGTAGCGGCGTGGAAAAATGGGTTGCAGCTAATCCGAGTACTTTTAAAAGTTTAGATAGTTAGACTCTGTAAAGCTATAATTACTGCGGCGAAGTACTTTGTCCGATACAATAAATTTACACTTGTTAAGTTGATTGTGATAAGTATAGTTTATAAGATGTCCTACCCTTGGCAATTATCATAGTAGTCATTGTATATTGAAAGTCGATAGTATTGTTGTAATAGGATACTGTTCATGCGGGTGCTGAGATTAATTGTTCAAAAATGTTACGTAATACGTAATAACATTTTCTTTGAAAGTCCCACTTTAGTTACCTAATGTATAGCGGAATGGCCAGAACGTGCCCACTCTATCAACGATTAGTTTTGCTCTACTGGACATTCCGTTTCTACCCCCCGCGATGTGTTATTATAGAATTTTATATACGATAAATTATTGAGTCATAATGAATTATTACTTATTACAAAGGCCAATAGCTATTCGCATTGATTTACAAAAGAGTCATTGTTATATCCATATCCATACTAATATTATAAAAGCGAAAGAAAGTCTGTCTGTACGTCTGTCTGTGACGCTTGCACGGTCATACCGCTTGGCCTATGACAACGAAATTTCGTATGGGCATAGTTTGCAGCCTGGGAATAAACATAGTTTGATTAACACATAGGATATCTTTTATTCCGATATTTCTACGGGATCGAAATTTTTTCGGTGACACCGCGATGTACAACTTTATCGATATTTTTTATTTTATACACATTTCTGGAATTGCGTGAAATTTCAACAGGTGTGCTATATTTATTAGGTATTTTATAACTTTTTCTCTTGCCAACTGGACCAAATCTATAGCGGATTGGTCTGAACGCGTCCACTTTGTCAGCAATTAGTTATGCTGTACCCGACACCCTTCTTTTCCGTTATTCCTTATAATTTTCTATGCGAACTTGCGATAAATTTGAACAATTTGATATGTAACATACTCACGTTCTAACATTTCCTTTAAAAGTTCGATTATACAAAATATATAGAAGGCACGAGCGTTGCCACTCTATCAGCGATTAGTTTTGCTCTACTGGTCATTGTCGGATTCTCGTAAGTTTCATTAATGCCATATACATATGTAATTTATAGTTTTTATTAGTATTTTAAAGTAGTAATTTAGTGTAGTTAATAGGCAAGGCATTTTTTGATGTTTTATTAATATTACTGTATTATCACGCAGTCTGTATCGGGAAAAGCAGAGAGAATCAAGTACCGAATGTGTCTATCCGTACACTACAGACCTGTCTTCCTCTATCTTCTTAATATGACAGAGGATTTTAAAATGTACTTTTTACATTCCTTAAAGTTTTGCTTTTCTCCATACAGTAAGATCTTATTTATGGTAACTAATTTTAACATGATCCTTAAACCGTTTAATTTAAACAACCATAACATAAAAGCTTTTTATACTCGTATGGGTGTCAAAATACAAAATCTAGTCTTAGTAAAGTGTCAGCTCCAATCTATCCTCGGCTCACCGAGAAAGAATCGGCCGAGGTCCATTATGGTAATGAAAGTGACTCCCGTTTGTCTTAAAGTCGTAGCTCAATTTGCAAGGCGAGAGATAAACGCTGTTAAACTGTCGAAGTTCGTGACAAAGCTTGAATAATGCAGATTACACCGAGAAAAATACGGCCGCAGTCAAATCTGCATATTTTATTGGTCCCTTTTCTATGTATATCCGTTACCAGATAACAGCCCAAGTGATCCAACGACATTTGTTACGATGTACATTCACGATTTGTACGAACGAAATGGATCCTTAGCTTACTGACTTGATATAATAAAGCACCGAATTAATTCTTTGAGCCAAATGGCTTCCGCAATAATTCCGGTGATTCAGTTATGAAAGTCAATGTAGAACTTACCGCCCCTAAATGCTTCCGTGTGGTCCAAACGAGCCTTTGTATGTATAATGTTTCTAAAGCTTTGCCCTATTTTAAATGTGTAACGGTGTTCAGTGTTTGCGGAAAAGGCATTCAGTTTCTTAAGCATAAATTTACGTTTACGAGTTCCCTTCGTTACTAAATTGTATCGGTAAGCGTTTCTTGAAGGATATGCGCCGCGGGAGAATGAATCGATACAAGGTTAATTTAGTTAAAAGTATACAAGCACATATTCTGGATAGGTAAAGTACAATTGCCGATTACTACTTGAGTTATAAATGTGAATTGATTGGATATCAACGACAATGAAATTTTTCGTATCACAGGACTTTGAAGTGAACACAGTTAGTGATATGTGGCGTTATTTTCTCGCCTTCGAATTGTTGGGTATCCGATCCGTTCTGCTCCACTTGTGCAAAGTTTGTGGAACGATACGGATTGGATTTAAATTTGTACTGGAAACTGGTTTCATCTAGATCTAAATAGTTCATTCAAAACATGGAAGGAGAGATGGGTTTAGTATTATATTGCGCAACTCTGTATAAATATTTGCAATGAGTTTCAGCACTATAACGAAGAGAAATTCTGATACAACTGCCAGTATATGTTCAGTATATTATATACATGTATACAAAACTATTTACAATTTTGGATAGAACGTTGGAAGCATATTCCATAAAGTTAGTTCAGTGACGAGTCGTCACTTAAAAATAATAGTTTATCCAAAAAATTGCTTAAAGATTTAACATTTGCTTAAACATATATTTGAGGAATTAATTAAATACTTTGTGCATTGTTGCCTAGAAATATTAAGGCAAATAAGAATGTTTTACCGTAATAAGGAAGCAGTAGAAAACAAAAAACAAAAAAGTTAAACGAATACCGGAATAGCATGAAGTGAGTATATCCGGAGACGCTTATTTACTCTTTGTTTTGTCTGCCTTTGATTTTACACACCTGTGCGTGCGTACGATAGACCCTTTTAATGTCTTTAGTTCGGTTCATTCGCTTTAGGAAGGAAACAACAGTATTTATGTGATCTTTCCAATTAAATTGAATGAAATTTCGGTATTGTAGAGAAAATTAGTTAAAGTATTTAATCGGAAGATGTATTGATTCTTTTCTTCTGTCTACGTTAGGTAGATGTTTATTTATTTTGTACAAGTATTTACGACATCAGCCTGTCATTCCGTCAGTAAGTTGGTTATAATTAAAGATACTTCTTAATTACGCACATATTAGTCATTAGTGACCTTTATCAAAACTTATACTTGATTAGCAGCAACTAGTTCTAATATTTCTTCGTTTGATGCCGAACTTGGCCATTTTGATGGAGGTCCAACGTCAAGCCGGCTTAATAATGTTTCTGTGCGGATTTGTGCGAAGTATTTGATGTAACATATCGGGTTTTACCTGAACGTCGTCCTTCAAGGGTTTGTTAAATAATGAAACCCTATTAGTGAGTTTTCTTTGACAGATCGCTATTTGGTACACTTATATAAAACGGTCTTTTTACCTGATAGTGTAAAAATATTTTTGGTTTTAACACAATGTGTTAAATCAAAGGTAGGTAAAACAACATTGTAAAGTTCGAAGTGGGTCGACCATTTTAACACATATAATTAAACCAGTGGACATTAGAACCGGGGCATATGGTGGGGCAAGAAGAACTTAGTCAGTTCTAGGGATAAAGTAGGGCATATCAAAGCTTAATGTAAATTGGGTGGTCTTATCAGTAATTAAGGACAAAAACGTAGGTGATAAGAAGTTTATAGAAATTTTAAGTTTTACAGAAATATCAAGGTTCAAGATTTTCAATACAGTGTGCTGAAAGATTTGAGATAATTATTTGTTAAACACGGTCGAAGTTAACTGCTACGTTCTGTAAACCTGCACGTAATAAAAACAGGAAGTACGTGTTATATAGTTTAGTAAATTGCTTTCACATAGTATCAAAAGTACCAAACATGCGTCCTTCATAATAATTCGCCAAAATTAATTTGCTCCGAAGTATAAAATGTTAACAATCGTGTATCAGTTCTCATTCATACTTTCGCGTGAAACGTTTTTAATCAAATTTCCACTTTGTATAAAAACGATTTGTAAAGAATCTCTTTGCGTAGATTTTCACGGCATCGTACTTCTGCCCACGGTTCTCTTTATCGCTGAAATCTTCTTTCTTTCATAAGGGCGACTCAGATATTCTCAAGGGCATTTATTTATCAGATTATATCTTTTTAAGAGAAGTCACTGGGAGCTTATCGTTAATACTGCTCCCTTGTTTAGGAAATGTTTACGAAAATGTTTTGGAGACACGTGCAAATGTCGCAAACGGGGGATTGTAAGGAAAGTTTAGAGATCTAAGTACGATAGAAGCTGTTAGTACCTAAGTACTTTGCTTGTGTAAGTAACATGGCTACCATCCTTCGTAAGCGATGAAAGAACTTTTCGTATTTATTAAATAGAAGCGTAATCTTTGAAGATAAGAAATTTAATGTTGATAAAAAAATGTGAAATCCTTGTTGATTATATTACAAATCCCCAAAAATAAATATCATCTACTATTATTTTTACTCTTTTCTATACTGATGTAAGATAAGTAAATTCAATCTAAACAATTTTAAATTAGTAACATTAACATCATTAAACAGTTACTATATTGGTCCAATGATAGCTAGAAAACATGAATTTGATATCGATCGGTGTTCCATCGTATTTAGGACTGTACGTACTCGTATGTAAGCGGTTTTTAAGCGCTGCGGAAGAACGTATATATTTGAAATGTTACCTAACTTAACACTGGCCTTTGAATTTTCTATCATGCGTTAACGATAATATATTTGAGGTGAATAACCTCTCATTCAGTTATTTAGTTTTAATGAAAAATCTAAACTTAATAATAATTTGAATGTATGGAATCTGGTAAGTAAGAACTTTCAAACCTAATTTTCATCGAATAAATGGTGTTATTTGTATGCCATAATTTAAATATTTCCAACGAATATTTAACAACCTTCGCACTATGAGGCCAAAGCCAAAACGATAAAAAGGTCGAAATAAAAATTGAATATTGAAAACCGCATGTATTCCTGAAAACATGTTTGACCCACTAGAATATGTCTAATATGGTAGATGGAAGTACTCGTAGCAAAAATTTTTCAAAAGTCGGTCGTTTGCCGTCGTTAAACCCTTATTCGAATAAGTGTCGTTGGTCGAGCCCAAGAATGAAATATAAATGAGTTGCAGTCATATTGGTAATTAGCTTTTAATTACATTTCAATTTCTTAAATCCCTCTCACTATGAGAGGAGACCCGGTCTAACAGTGGTACAATAAAAGGGTCGAAAAAAAAACTTATATTCGTGTAATATTCAATTGTTTGTATCAGACTTAGTTTGTAAAAACAAAGCCATTAGTGTGCCACGGTGTCCAATGTTCGTTGAAGCGCCGCGGGCCGACTATTAGCCCTGCCATAAATAATGTCCAACATGTTTAAGGGATTACGATTTAACTTGTACTGCCTGATGGAGGTCCGCTTAGGGCACGTTTTATTTTATTTAACTAATCTCTGATTACGCCGCTTAGCTACTTAATGGATATTGAATCCTTTCGTTTACATTATGTATCTTACAAAACCTAATTTGAAATATAAATAAAGCTTATTATTAATATTTTTAGTTTGTGATAAGTAAATAATCTGATTTGAAAATTTTATCGTACATCGATGAAAAAAATGTTGAATAGATGTTTCATAACCTTTTTATGTACAAAACTGTGCTTCTTGGAACTAACGTTGCTTTTCACGAACTTTCTGACAACTTTAAAATAAACAACTTTAGTCAGAGTGAAATCCAACTATCAAACAGATCAAAAGTGTTCTCGATAAGTTATGCCAAACCATACGGCACATTTTTCGCGGCCAACAAAAGTGTACGTAATCTGACCGCGTAGATTACCCAGATGCTGCGATTAGACGTATTCATGGCGTTTACGTCGACGTCAACGCCAGATGCAACAGGAGCGGAATAGGGCGGGCGGGCGCGTGCGCGGCGGTGCGGGGAGCGGGCGGGCCGCAGCCTCCACGCTCGTTGTTAATGAATCGCCGGTACTCGCGGCTCGCGCGTGCCGCACGCTCTCTCGAAAAGTTGTTTTGCACGCTCTCGCTCACGCCCTCTCGTGACCATAACCAACTGCGTTTGAAACTCGAGGTAGGCCTATGCAATTTGCTTCTTCAGTTAATTATTGCATGTGTTGAATTTTTGTTATTGGGCTTAAATTTCAATGAAATTGAGAACAATAATTTGGATTGCCTCAAATTTCAAGTAGTCATCATATCAAACTTTGTTTTGATTAAGTACATGTGATTTTGTTTTGACGTAGTTTAGTTTTGTAATTTCTTTATTTGTATTTGTTTTTATTTGCATTAATACGCAACTTTAAGCGTTGTGAGATTATTTGGTTTTAATTATTTGCAGTTTTGTCCCATTCCTTGGCAACAAAAATGTGTAGTGTAAGAACGGAAGTATGTTAAAAGTATGTAAAGTATTGAACACTGAAGCTAAAGTTTGTGTAGCGACGAATTAATTAAGTTTTAAACTTCAACGGTCTGTCGCTAGAGAAGATAGTGTTACTGTGTAATAATTCAGGAAACTTTCCGAAACGAGTTCGCGTTTTTAATTACGTTTCTTAATAATCGGTTAGAAACTTAAAAGCGCTTTCCGAAAAGGCTTTTTATTATTACGATTTCTGTGGTGGCGACGTTATTGTTCGTGGCTACAATGGATCTGTCAATGTTTCAGTCGAGATGAATGAACTGTCGATGAATAACAAAAAATGCCACTCACCGATTCTGGCGACAACCGTTCGATATAAGTAATAAGCGACAATACTTTATCGATGTCTTTATATACTATACTTACTTTTATTTCGTATTACTTTTTCGGCAAATGTCTATGAATTTTATTTATTATCTATTACTATCATATTATTACTTTATTTATAGGGAAAAAAAGCGATTTTTTTTTATTAAACACAACGTTAAATACATCGGAGCAGTTCATTTTCTTTATTCATAATACCTCGTGGCAGCGGTTGGATTTAATTCTACCGTTAAACGATTTCCAAATCAAAGTAGTTCTAGAGAACTAGGGCGGCGATAGAGATACTTTGATTTTAAAGCTGTTTAATTTATCGGACAGTCCGTTTTTATATTACCGTAGAAAGCTTACATGATATTAATTAATTGTTGCAGGTTTTTCATATCTCAAGGCCTAACAAACATTTTATAACAACGACTTTTAACAACCAGTTTTAAATTATATTGCAACTAAGTTTGTATTCTATTACATTATGAGAATGTAGTAGCGTTTTAAGTAAACAATTTCATTAAACATTACATTACCATAGCAATTCAACCTATAAGCGCGGATGTAAATAAAGGAAGACGTCTAAAAATATAAAATACACGAGACATATTTGTTGTCATTGCTGTACTTTTATAATTATTATTATTATTATACCATCACGCCAGGTCCCTAACGGGGAAGGCAGAAAGCACCTAGTGCCAAATATGCAGTACAGTTAATAGACTAAAATCCAGCCGTAAATAGCTAAATTCTGGTCCTGATGATCGGATCACGCTCGATAATGTACATTTCCCGGGAAGGCCAGCCTAGCTTCCTTTCAGACACGTCACAGCAACATTTGTTACAATCGCCGTCCGCCGGCCGTTACGGTTACGTCTGTCTCACACGGGCATTGGACACTCCCCGTACCCTCCTATCTATTACCATAAATCTTCCAGTCCGGCAATGGCGGAGCCCGAAGTCCAAGTCTGGCTGGATATTTTCATAGGCCGGATTGAAAACGCAATTCAAGAGAGACGGAAAAACGGACTTTAGCTGCGAGTTTCTAGCCGGTACTTCTAATCACTGCTCCTGTTTTTTCATATCTGATTGAGTTCGTGTTTATCTGATAGAATATAACAAAGGGTAATTGTTCCTTACGGTTTATCATTCGACAATGACAGAAGATTCGTATCTAACAAAGTGTATATACATAATTAGGAAAACCGTTTAAATATTTTTCGTTTAAAGTCAGGAATTTGCATAGAAACTGCGTCACTGTTAACAATATTTATTTATCTTAACGATAATATTTATTTATTTACTAAAGGTCAGGTGCGCGTCAGGTTTGCAAGGATAGAGCTATTTGGCACTCGGTGCTTTCTGCCTACCCCGTTCGGGACCTGGCGTGATGTTGTGTATGTATGTACTCGTATGTATGTATTTACTAACTCTGTACTTCTCACCTTTATACAAGAAAAGCAACAATGGGTTAACTTAATGCTTAATGGCAGTTTCTACCAGTCATATCTCATCATATCAATTTTGCAAACGCAATGAATTTGCCGTAAATGCAGTTATTATGATTGTCATTAGTGTCCTTACAATAAAAATTAGTACCAAAATTTCAGTTACAAATATAACATATTACTGTTTTAGTCTTTAATCATATTGAATTCAGTTAGTGGACCACATACAATGCAAATTATTTGCATACAATTTGAGCTTCATAATAATAAAATGAAATAAAATGATTTTGCGATAAACAAAAAATAAAGGTAAACCCTTCAAATTCTTAAAACCCCTTAGCATACTTAACGAAGGGTTGGGCCCGGAAAGTCCCGATCAGCAGTGCACGGGTTAGGTCAGGTTATGTTGATCTAGCAAGTTTGCATAACTGGTCCGGTGTATATAACATAATAGGAATAGCAGAGATAACTCTTAGAAGTTATCTTCGGTTTGCGGAAATCTTAGATTAAAATAATACAATGACTTTGCGTAGAACCAACATTTATTTTATCCTGACGATGCTTGTACAGTGGATATGTGTGTTTGTGAATAGGAATATTATGTTTCGATGACGAAATCACTTTTCAGCGCTCATCTTCAGTGCTGCCAATGCTACAATGGTTTTACTCAGTAACGAGCATTGTATTGTATTTTAGTTTTTACTGGTGCGGGGAGGGGGAGAGGGATTATCTTGTTTCATGTATAGGCTTACCTATCTCTTGTTTTCTTTCTACACAATCTCTTTGTTTCCCTTTGTATATTTGGATAGTCTTTAAGAAATCGCTATTAAGCAAAAAGGTCGCGCTCTGTTTATGTTTGCTGTCCGTTCGGGTTTGTTGTACAATTCTCCGTGGTATAAATAAGAAATATGTCGATTTATCTATTAAGATACGTTACTTAGCCTATAGTGAAGTATGTTACTACGTCATTACATGATGGGATTGTAATAATTTCAGGCAATACTACTCATAGTGTTATGGGACTGTCTGTAGAGTTCAGTAAGAGAATGGAAGGAAACATGAAGTAATATTAGTTCTGAGCTACAGTGAAGATTGTGTCGTATAAGCCTTTTTTGATTATGAAATTTATATGAACAGGTTTATTTATCTCTATATGAGAAATATAAAATTCTCGTGTCACAGTATTTGTAACAAAACTCCTCCGAAACGGCTTGACCGATTCTCATGAAACTTTTGTATGTATATTCAGTAGGTCTGAGAATAGGATGTAAACTATTTTTCATACCCTTAAGTAATAAGGGTTGTCCACCTCAAAATTGTATTTTTTACTTTTTTGGAAAAAAAAAATATTTTAATTTTTTTATGATTTGGCATCCAAAAATACATGCATCCCAAAATTTTCGCCCCCTACCACCAACCCTTATTTTTGTCCGAAATAAAGGTATTCTAGAAAATAAAAATGCTGCCCAAAATCACCATTCCACGTGTACGAAGTCGCGGGCATAGCTAGTTTCTTTATATTATCACATTGTTTTGTTGTCGGGAAAGATTTCTGGGATAGGATGCTAAAAACAAGGAAACTTAAACTCTGTGACAGCGATGTTGTTCATTGTACATACAAATACAGGATTTCAATGTTGATAAAATTGAATACTGAGAATAACATCTCGATAAAATAGCATTATGAACATTGAATACTGACTTACAGGAATAAAATTATACAAATACTAGGTATTACAATTATAAACAAATGTCTTATGCTATTTAAACTTCTTTGAAAACAGCTGTATTCTTGACATAACATAAAGATAAGAGTACTACCACTACATAGTATAAAACAAAGCCGCTTTCCGCTGTCTGTTCCTATGTATCTTTAAAACTTTATCTTTAAAACTATGCAACGGATTTTGATGCGGTTTCTTTTAATAGATTTATATGTATAACTAGCTTTTGTCCGCTATTTCGTCCGCGTGGAATAATGACTTGTGCAGCATTTCAATTTCCTAGGATACTATTATTGCCAAAGACAGCATTCAACGCAGACGAAGTCGCAAAAGCTAGTTGCTTATAAATACTGTTGAAAATAATAAAATCATTAACATAATTTACAACAATTGCTAATTGTCTTTATTGTTATCACCATTTATAACTTAACTACAAGGAATTTGTTTTGACACGAAATTGTAGTGGTTTTTTTTTATTACATTTTTATATTTCTAGAGAAGCAAGCGAGTAGGCAGCATTTACCAGAGGTATAATATGGACCTTTGCAACCCTTTTCTTCAGTGGTCTCTGGCTCGTATTGCTGAGCTGAAAGTCCTCAGATCGTTTCCCAAACAGGAAAAACATTTCTTTGACGAGCATCAATATTTGTCGTCTGTTTAAATAATAATCTAAATAAGTATCTATTACTTAATGTTCATATGTACATAGTTTGTCAGCTGTCTGGTCGCCATAGCACAGGCTATGTTTTTTTTTATTTAATTAAATTAGCAAACTGGCCGACATTTGTTTGACTGGCTTTTTCGTCTAATTTTTAAAGACACTGACTGGAAAACTTAAGGTTGTTCTGTTACCATACATCAAACATTTTTGTGATGAGTACATTTGTTTGTTTTGTGTCTGGGTGTAATAAAATATTTATTTATATGTATATTCTTTATATAAATAAAATTAGTGTCTGTTTGTGATTTTAAAATAACTGTTTTCTCAAGTGCTTATAATTATTTAGACGTTACTAAAATACAAAGTTATTTGAAATTTTTTACGTCTTTCTGTTTGTTCGAGATCATTTCTGAAAGCGCTGTGCCGATTTTATGGGATTTTTACTAAAAGATAGAAGTTAGGGGGCAAGGTTTATGCTACTTTTCATCCTGTAATTCCCACGGAATAAAAAATAACCGCAGGATACAGCTCGTTCAATATAAAAGATCACAGAGAGATACGCCGCAGTAAGCGAACGTAAATAGTCATAATCAGAGTTACATCGTATGCTGCTGTTACCTAACCACGTTACCGTGAGAGACGCAGCGGCTACGTACTCTATGTTGTCAGGTTAAACGCACACAAAACATTGTAGAGCAACCTCAAATGTAGAGTAACAAAATGTAGAGCATACTCATTTTTACTTTTAATTTTAGTTGTTGTCGCATGGTACTGATTTATTGTTTCATTTTTATATCTATATAATTAGACGTGACAATTAATGTAAACGAGTTATATAATCGTGATAATTCACAATAAATAAATTACTGTTGAAATGCAGAAATTTCCTAGGCGAGCAGGTTTTTATAAACACGCCAATCAATTCCCAATAAAAGTTTGATGTTAATATACCTTTAGTGTACGCGAAGCCTTACTTGCCTTACTAGACTTAGATTGCACAGCATGGGAGAGCGAATTACGTCACAAATGAATGACGGTTTGTCAATGTGTTTGTTGAATTGGGCAAGTATATTGTCTTCTTCTATTTTTTCTCAGGCGTATAAAAACGGCTGACATCGTTGCGGCCAGTGTGTCGCGGGTTGTAATTAGGTATTATTCATAATCGCAAGGCTAAATCAATTGTATTGTTACAAAACTAACTCTGGAGTTTACTGTATGAAGTTGAATGATAAAGAGGTTTTTTTTAATTGTTTTTACAGTTCTGATTTTAAAAATTTTAAATTGTTTGTGCTGTTCTGATTTTAAAAATTTTAAATTGTTTTTGCTGTTCTGATTTTAAAAATATTCCGTCTCCCCTTATATTACCTCGACACCTACCAAACACAGTTTGACATTTGCGGTTTGTTGAATGTGTTCCGTTTCGAAGAAACTGTAATTACGTTTGATTTAACGTTACGTAAATATGTCATTACGTGTGTTTACCACAGATACACATGCGATATGGTTTACAGACAATATCATATTGGCATTGCCGTTTTATAAATTGTAGGTGTATGCATATTTGTAACTATTTTATAAATTTTCGCATAGTGTATTGTAGGATTTTTGTAAAAAAAATTTGAGTAATAATCCATAAGTGTCGCTTCCATAATGGAACAAATTTTTCAAATTTGGAATTGTTTAGATAATGAAACAAGCTGAACAAAAGATTTTAACAAACAGCTACAAGTATGCCTATAAGTATTTGTATACTTTTGTAGAATTCCATAGACATCAGCGCCCCTAGCGGCGAATAGTGATAGCTCCGTTAATGAACAATTCTCCGAACGCTCCTAATTATGTATAAGCAATGACCGGTTACGTTATCGGAAGGGAAACGCTTCCTATGTCAACGTTCTTTGAATCCACACACGATAACCCATTACAACGAAAGACCAAAATGAAGGTTAAACTTAGTATGATACTGTCTTGCTTCATCAAACATTAAACTGTCAAACCTCGTTCCCTACTTACCGTAATGCACTAGAATTATTCCGTCAATTGTCAAATCACTGGTACTAAAATTATTAAACTAATCACCTCATAAGTAGATCATCTATCAATCGAGTGCGTTTACTTAATCTTTCTAGGTTAAGAATGAATTTTATGATGTAATATTTTTTTTTTAAGCAGTAGGCAGACAACCGTCACAAATGGTTGCTGCCACCCATGCACATTGCGAGCAACCGCTAATAGGACTATAGAAATGGGAGTGTTCAGTTAGTATTCGTTACTACTCTCAAGTCAGCAGTCAAGTTTATTATCCATCTAAATATTCAATTGCACCATCACAACAGTGGCCCTAGCACGAACCTCTAGCGACAAAGTATTCGTACGGTAAATGGTAAAAAAATGTATGAAAAATGTACA
>DWUN01000662.1:0-20829 GCA_018249975.1 Passova gellias
ATATAGTTATTATCATTTTGAACCAATTTAAATTTATATATTAAAGTCATTGCGTTCTGAAATCTAAAATTATTTACTCTTTCGAGGGGGGGGGGGGGGCACCAGGTGACAATTAGCCCCGGGCCCCAAATATACTAGCTACGCCACTGACTCCACCCATGACAATTTAATCGACGTTCTAGAAGCTATTGTTCGAAAAGCATACTTGAACATGTAGATTGAGAAGCACTGTCGTCCCAAAATCGGATACACAAATCTGCTATTACTATATTAGGGTTGAAACAAATAAAGGCAATAAAAGAACCGTTCCGTGTAAGATAATCACTATATTGTTTTGTACAGATAACAAATCAAAACAATATTGCCAACTTTAATTTATACCTTAAAAATACTCACCCTCCCATCAATACTGCCACTATTTAATAATAACATTACATAGCTGGAAGTTCTTGAATTGAGTAGACAATTGCCGACTTTGATTAATTCTCTGCATACTGGCTTTATACGGTCGTCCAACATTCGAGGTTCAACTACTGAATTTGGGTTCTGTATCGAATCATGACTTGAACCAAGAGATCTGCGTCATTATAAAGAAACCTTACCAGTGCAGCACCCAAACCACATCCGATCGAGACGGCTGGACGATCGTATAAACTCAGAATTACACCTATTTTTTACATCAGTAATGTTAATAATTATTAGGTAATAAAAAGCAAATACAATCTAGCATTTCCGAAAACCTACAACGTCATTCCTTGATAGACTCCTTATTTATATTTACTACTTTTATTACGGTACATATTGTAATAGCCTGTGGTTTAACATAATTAAAACTAGCTCTCAACTAGATGCTCAAGAAAAGGCTCCAGAGACAATGGAAAACTTTTTGTATGAATTTTGGTACAAGGTACATAATTATTTGACAGATTAATTTTAAACAGATCCCTACGCGGCGAATACACATGCCTACATCGTTGTCGAGGACATTACTTACGGGCAGCCGTCACCTAGACGCTGGCTTGAAAACATGGAAGACTACTAGGACTTAGTTATTACGATGCAGTAAACTGTCCCGATGTTTCCATTTTGATGCAGAATTTGTGTTTAAATGTTCCAAGTCTTTTCGCCGCGAGTTTGGTCCGCATCTGACTTAATGTACGCCCAAAAAAAAAATGTGTTACACCACATTTAAACTGCAATCGATTCCAAGTCTAGGCTCGGAATTACATTAAATACAATGGCAGTGTGCATATCAAATACAGACTAATAAAATCTCAACATCCATTGTTATATCGTTCCACTGTACTGACTACAAATGTAGGTGTACGAACCATGTATGCACTCTTTTATAATCCTAATTACTATTTATATATCTAAAATCAAACAAAAGTGGTTACAAGGAGTAAACCAAGGCATGACAACAAACATTATACTGTACATAAGATAGATACTCTTAGTATCTACACACAAGTCCAACTTTTACCGAACGTAAATAGTTCATATTATTCTTGGTACGAATTATCACGTTCAGCAAAGGCGGGACAAGGTTACACTTCTAGCTTTAAGTACTATCACGGTTTACAGTCAATTTGTATGTACAATCCAAAGAGTACATAAAATAAACAAAACACGTTTTAATAATAGATTCCTTTCAGTAAAATTGCAAATAAAATTTTCGCATTCTCTTACACTCACAAACAAAACTCAACCATAACAAAACTATCTATGAATCATAAAGAAATATATAATTTAACTAGATAACTAATTAACTATGTACAATAATCGACACAATTAATAAAATAATTATAGTATGATTATCTCGCGCATGGCCACTTGACCAATCCCTCATAAAATAACATGTCCAATTTACCATTAATTAAAACATTACTCTCGTTTTTTAATGCCACAAATATTTGACAATTTAAGGCCACACCTTTAAATTTGACTTAGTTAATGAAAGGACGTATAAAACAGTGGGATACATTGGGCTCACAAAACGTTCCATATCACTCAACGATGAAACTTCAGAATTTGTAAAAATTTAATTACTATCTGCGCAGTTCCCACTTCTTTTGAATTTTACGTGTAGCGTCGGATTCAATGCTTCCGAATGTGAATAACATATAATAACATTATAATATTCCATGCATTTTAATAATGGCAACAATTAGTTGAAGAATGTTGCGAGTTGAAAAATAATTACGTTCAAATTTTTAATATTCTCATTTTATTAATTATTATCATTATTTTTTCTATGCTACACCCTAGGCCACATCATCGCTTACCATCAGACGATACAGTGGCCAAAAGCTAGCTCATTTCAAACATAAAAAATAAAAAATAGCCACCATTTCAATCTGTAATGACATTCTCAAGAAGTACAATAGATTGTACGATTTCCACATTATCAGACCGCTGGGTGTGAGGAACCTCCTAATAAGATGACACAAAATGCGAAAGGGCAACACTTTTAGGAATAATAAGCAAACGTGTTGACATCACACATGTAATTAATTATTTCGTTTAAACACTTACTTATACACAGAGATTTCTTCTAAAAATATGAGATTTATGTTGACGTAGTTCAGATCTAAAACTACTATTTTTACATTTTGATTAAAGTTATATAAACAGTATGTAATATGATTATTGTAGTATCCATAAGGAATTTTGATCGAAAAAGTTAAATTTTCTTTATTTTATCTGTGAAATTTTATTTATTCACTTTTCAGTCATTTATTTTTTCCTTGTTGATTGAAATTGTTAAATTTTCTTTATTTCATCCATGAAATTTTTACTTATTCATTTCTCATTCATTTGTTTTATTAATTTTGATTGGAAATGTTAAATTTTCTTCCAATGTGGAAAAGACTTTGTATCCATTGTTGCCAAGTCTGTCGGGAAACTACAGCCACGGGCATCTGCAGTATGTATGTAAAAAAACATGGGGCGGGAACTACAAATAATAAAAAAATATTACTTGAATGTAAATTACATAGCTGATTTAGTGTGTGAATATTATTGAATGTGTTGTATCTTTTCAATGGCCAAATAAAATGAAAGCGCTATGATTAGTTCGATTTGCCAGGTTTTTTTCTTCTAAATTTTGCGAGATAAAGGGCGGGCATCGACCGATATACCTTCAGTAACATGATTTATCACATTTACGCATGAATATAGTTAAATCTGAGGTCTTATACTAATGTATATACAATGTAAAAATATCAGATTGCACATGAAAAGAGAATAACAAAATAAGTAAAAAGTATGACCTTTGGAGAATATTAAGTTTTGCCTACCACTGGGCAGACACTAGCTCTAGCGCCCTCTAGTGACGCTCAATGACACTAGGTCAAAGCTGTGTTGGTGATCACACAAGAAGCTCAACAAAGATACAAAATTACAGCTATTTTTTAATATTGTCTTCCACGAAATATAGCGTGAAAATTTTCGATGGTTTTTTCCTTCTTTTTATACATATACCCGTGTCTCAGAGTAGCCAGTGCTCAAACTTGACAAAAAAATAAAAATTTGCATTTTAGCTGCATTGCATATTTTATATTTAAAAACTTCACACAAGAACAACACAAAATGCAATAGAATCGCATTGCATTTATTGGTCCGTGCAAACATTTTAAAAATATAAACCAAATAATACGGTAATACACTTCTACCACTGAAATAGGAAGTAGAAACTACACTAATTACACAATATTAAAGTACAATCTACCTACCTATGGTGTTGACCTCAAAAAATACTTTGATATTTGTATAACATTTATATTTTGCCTAATAAAATTAACGATTATTCAAAATATTATAACATACAAAATAAGTTGAATCAGCGTTTTAGATGCAACCACCACCTCCCAAATTCTGGTCGCAGTACGAACACAAAACACGTGCGTGCCCACATGTCTACGCGTGTATCCAAACCCACCCTATCACTTGACCGCCAGTAAGCCAAGTGAACTTAAAAAGAACAGAATTGCCCGTGTTTCCTTTTAAAAAAATTATAAAAACAATAACTACTTATTCGTGATTATTATTTTAACTGAATAATCATAAATTGCAATTTATTTATGATTATGAAAAATAATCACGTCTGTATAGACGATAGTATAACTATAGACCACTACTCCACTGTTACATTAGACATTTAGTTCTTGTTACTTAAAAATAATTGAAGAATTATATAAGAATTTATAAGACTTCTTGACATCTAAAAGGTCCATGATTATAAACTGATTCTGCATAGTTCTGACTGCAATCCGGTAAACAATTACTTACAATACACATGCATATTTTTAAATATCCACTTTACTAACTATACGACGATTCCTTAAAACATACAACAGATACCAATTCCACTCGACTTCGATCTGTAATAATCCAAGCCACAGAAACATATTTGTCAATATAATAATAAAAAAGATCCATATATAGGTACATGGAAAGATAACATAATTCTGGTATCTGCTCTGGGTCTAGGGTTTAACTGGTTCCGTGTACATTGCATGGGTATGAGTATGTGTGTGTAAATGTGTGTAAATGTGCATCAACTGGATCCGCGACGTAGGAAATTATTCACAGCTAGTGTGGTACTGTTGATTGTGGAGCTTGGCTATGTTTGCACATGTGTATGGGACGCATATTTAAAAATTCTTCATCGGAAGCCTCAAAACCTGTCCATGTATACTGAGTTACAATGTACGCGTCCTAAAAGTTAAATCGAACAACCTTAGCAAACAAGATGGTAGTTGTACCCTGCACGGATGGGTCAACTACAGAACACCGGAGCTAGACACTCTTAATCCATTCAACACACTAACAACGCACGCCAATTCACTTGTACTCGTCTTCGCCATCGAAGTCCTCGTCGTCAATATCTTGACTCGCATGCTGTTGCTGTATCAGGGCCAAAGGGCCCTTTTTGTACGCCGTCATCTCCTATAAACGAACATTTCTGTATTTAAAATATTTCTAATGGGCGTTTCTTTAGATGGGATTCCAACTGTTGAATGTATCAATGAATACTGCCTGCCTATCTATATTTAAAAAAAAATACACACTTTGAGTACGGCACTGCAGTGTTTTTTCCCATGATTCGGTGTCCATTTGGTGATGGTTGCCATTAAATTTGAATAAACAAACTTTGTTCCACATAAAAAAAAATCCAAAACAATTCACAAAAAGAAAGTTAAATTAAAAATACATAACTAAATGGAATGGTTCGATTTTAATACTCCATAGTTATTACAAAATTGTTACACCTTTGGGAATAACCTAGAACGATTAACAGAAGACATTCATCCAATAATGGCCGAGTTACTTGTGTTGTTAATTTGCACCATATTTTTGGACTTGAGTACATTATTTTTATTTAACAGCCCTTTAAAAATACTTATTAAAACATTAAATACTTCTCAACAATATTCCATTTTCACAGGTAGTGATAGTGATTGCTGCCATCGTTAGTGGTCTCTGTTACGCAGATTATTTCAATAGTGTTCTAATTTCTATTTAGCTACCTTGCCATGTGTTATGGTAAGACTGTGAACAAAAGCAATACTCACCCTGTCATACCTCGCCTTGTCCTGTTCAGAAAGTACTTCATACTTGGTCTTGATTTCTGGGTCAGCGGCCGCCCAACGCCGGCCCAGCTCCTTGGCAATGTCTCCCATGGAATATTCGGGATGGCTAGCCTTCACCTTGGACCGCTCGTCGTTGCAAAACCAGAAAAAGGCTGACCTATAAGGCCGATGGTTTGTATTATTGAAATTCGTTTTATATAAGGCTATATTAAAAAACGCCTAAAACCAGTGCATCTTCAAAAGTAGTCCAGAGAACCCTATGTTGCTTTATGTATATATACAGGTTGCTACAACTGTGGATCCGGTCTTAAAATCCAATTGTACATATGTGCATGTTTTTCATCGTAACAATATTGTTTGATTACACAGTAAAAAAATCTCAATCAATGCTATTTTACCACAGCAATCTGGCGGAAAACATAGCTATAAAGGTAATAAAACAAAATACGGTACAAAAACCAAATATAACGTTGGTACATAATTATCAAATGAATCATAAAAATTCTCGACCATCACTCACAGCGATCTTTTGGGTGCGTTGGGGTCCTTAGTCTGTTGACGTTTGCGCCGCACCTTTGTAGCTACGTCCTTAGGCGGCACATAGTTCTGCATCTCCAGATCGTAGCGCCGTTTGTCTTGTTCGGCCATATCTTGGAACCTTTGTTTTTCCTTCTCTGACATCGTCTGCATATTGAAAAAAAAAGTGATTTCCAATCTAATCGATGAATAAAAAAGATTGCATGCGGCGGTACCACGAGTAGATCAATGGATCTATCGAAAAGAATAGGTCCATATCACACATCTATCTCTTAGAAACCAATCCTCGTTTTCATCAACAAATTTACTATTAGAAGCATAAGAAAAAAATGCTTCCATTAGGGTTACATATATTCATGCTGGCTGGATTCATGTATACACTTACGTTCCACCTTTCAGAGCACTTCTTCGAGAAGGCGCCAAAAACGACATTCTCATCTGGATGTTTCTTCTTGTGTTCCTCGCGGCACGTCTGCACGAAGAACGCGTACGCGGTCATCCGGCCGCGCGGCTTGTTGTACGCTCGAGCTCGCGGCATCCTTACCTTGTTGGCTGCTTGCGCTTGCAAAGCTTGCTGTTGCGCTTGCTGTGTGAGCTCCTAAAAAGTATTATTTCTGTTACGAACTTACGGTTAGTATAGGCTAGACGCAATTGTAAGCAGATTTCATATGATCCGCGTTTAGAACTACGAGCTAGACACTTTTTAATCTATAAAATTTATATTCAAACATTTCATTGCATCAGAAATACCTGTAAAGCAACTGATTGTCTTTGGAGCGCTGCCTGAATTTGTTGTTGTTGGACAGCCTGGATGTGATCATGCAGGCTTTGTGTTTGTTGCTGCAGCGTTTGAGCTACCTGCTGCTGTAGTGCTGCTTGAGCCTGTACTATAGCCTGTGCTTGTGCTTGGCTCACTTGCAAATGTTGAAGACTCTGTTGCAAAGTTGACTGCTCTTGCTGGTGCTGCTGTTGCTGTTGTTGTTGCTGCTGCTGCTGTTGTTGTTGCTGTTGTTGGTGATGTTGCTGTTGTTGCTGTTGTAACATCTGTTGCAGAGTTTGTTGTTGTCCCTGCTGCTGTTGCTGAAGCGATTGTTGCAACGACTGTGTCTGTTGTTGTAACGCTTGTTGCAAGCTCTGTTGCTGTTGATGCAACTGTTGTTGCATTTGGTTCTGTTGTTGAATCTGATTCTGCTCTTGCTGTTGCTGTTGTAACGTTTGATGGTTCTGTTGACCACCGTTAGACTGGTTGCCTTGGTCGGGGTCTGGACTTGACTGATTCTGAGGCTGAAACAAAATATAAACAAGACACTAAATATAGTGCAATTCCTTCTATTATACATGTAGCTTTACTTAATGAGGCGATCTGTATTTAGTAATGGTGATGTGTGATGCATGATTATAACCTTGTCGACGAGACGATTTACCTACGCACCAGAAAGTTCCAGCATTTTGAACACATTTTAGGTTTTTCACAGGAGCGCGATGTAAAAAATTGTGTTTCATACAATTCAATTGTTTATATTTAGTTCTAAAGTCATTTGCTCCAAAAATATTAATACCGCTCGAAAAGCACGCGCATCACGTTACGCAAGTATGACGGGATCAAATTAATTTAGTAGCAAAGAGAATCCTGTTAACTGCAACAAATAAGTGATAATACAACAAATTGATTGTAAATTGTAAAAGTAACGCTCACAAAGCAAATCCAGCAAAATACGCCTCTTATATCATTAGAACATAGTTTCGATTTTGGACTCGATCTTTTATAAGACGCATAATTTATTTGATTTGAGCGGAAACAGCAGAAATGAATTAGCTATTACAAGAAAAATGTCGTTTGTACATTCACTTTAATACATTTTTAAACTTATTGCTATGCTGAATATAATATTTTTGTTGGCACCAAATGACGTAATTTCTCGTGAAAATAAGAGAGGGACATTCGCGCCTTAATAACCAGGACTTTTGTTTTATGATCTCGATAACAAATTATTACCACAATGTTTTTAAATCCGTCTATTCGTTGTGTTCGCTCTATTACTCTATTACTAGTGAAGAATAAAGGTGGAAAGTTATCAAACACTATTTTTTACTTGTTTATGAAGTACTTATTGATAGGTATCTAATTATAATAATGCGATAATTACAAGTAGCAGTTACTGTAAAAAAAAGTGGATTTCATGCACTGATTGTAGTGTCGATTTTTTACATTACACCCAGTCTAATAGAATAATGTAAATGTGATGTGTGATTATATTATTTCAATAGATATTAGGGAAATTCATACTTTTATTAATCGTCACGTTTTTCGCCTACTTACGTACGAATTACACAAGTATCACATAAATCATAGAATTTAAAAGTCCAGCAGGGAACACGTTTTCAATTTAGAGAATTGAAAGATAGGTGTAGAAGATATTAACGATTTAATCAAATAAATCCTACTGCCCACTCGATTAGTTACAATATAATGAAATGTTATCGTAATAAAACATTAGGCAGCAATGTGGACATTGTTCTAATTTAAATACAACTAACTATATTCAAATCCTGTTATAGATATTTGGAACTGGTGAAGTCATAAACAGCTGCTACCGATCTCAAACAAAAGATCTGGTACAGGTAGCAGGTGTGTGCGGCACATTTACTGTTACAAGAAAAATTTCACAATCAGAAATATATATCTTTGTAAAACATTCAATTGTTATATTTAAAAGATCATATGGTTTGTACATGTACATATTAAATTGAATATGTAGAAATTAACATAAAGGAAATCAAATAAAACAACCTAAAATACCACACATACATATCGGTCGTAACGTAGGTATATCTTTCGTAAGGTAAAGCGCCCAATCGATGACATCGTTTGATTTCTGTCCAAAAATGTAACCAATTATTTGTTGCGAACACACAACATGTTCATAAAGAAGCTATTGAAAAATGGAGGAAACGAAATTATACAAGAACGATACGAACTACAGAAAAAGCGGTATCGTCTATAGATTATTCATGTAAGGTTATATTCAACACAATGGATCACAACACCTTATCTATTTTATGTTCAAATCAAATTAATTTGCTTAGCCCTAACAGAACACGATAGTGTTATAGTTAATTTCAAGTTACATTCAATCTTCTTACTAAAGTAATAATTAATACGAAATTATAATTTACACAAAAAAAAAATAACTAATTTCGTACCGTTGGCGATGAAGTCTGTTGAGATTCTACCGATCCCGATGCATACCACCATTGTTGCTGAGGGCTTTCTTCTCTGGTATTTGAATTTGTCATTAATCGATAGTCAAAGCTATTAGTAGACACGTCTCCATTGTTCGCAAAGCCACCTGTCATTTTATAAGTATACAGTTGGTGTGTAGAAGCCGCAGTACTTCGAGCTATTTCTTCATTTATCTGTTGTTGGTGCTGTAGCTCGCCGGAGCCACCCGGCCACCACGAGGCATCGTCGCGCGCACCCCAAGCGCCCCCCGTCGCTCCTCGTTCCCCCATATCACAATCACCGCCTTCGCCCAACCAGTTTCTTATGCCACTTTGGCTATTCTATATGATGCCTCTTGGTGTACAAAATTGGAAGATCATATCCCTTGTTATATGAAGACTAAATACGATCGCTTCATTAAAACAGAGCTTTTTTATAATACTGGTTATGTTATCACTTAAAACATAGACACTTTAATTGGAGTTGGGCTTTCATCACAAAGACTAGATATTGTTAATTATATCACATCATTTGATCACTAATAACTGTACATAAAAAGTATATATACACAAAATCTCACGTGTTATTTAAATACAAAAGAAGCCGGCTTTAACTTCCACGACACGAGCGTACGTTTTGTCTTCGTTCCTACTTTAAGTCAATACAGTTGGCAACGCCGCACCGCGAGACGCTAAACAAGCGCACACAAGCGCCCTCATCGCGCAGCGGCGACCGTAGAAACATTGGAAATACACACGAAAAGAGACCGAAAATGCACGAAGTGGCAACGGGCCCGTCCGGCAACCGGTCAATAAGACGATTAGCGCAGCCTCGCCTATTCTCGCTTCCATGCCAAAATTCTTTTGTATACCATATATTAAATCAATTATAAACACTTATCTTTATGCAACATTTTCAATGTAGAATGTACTACATTTTTTTTACAATGATATGGGTACGTCTACAGCACACCTACTATTTATTTATTTATTATTAGGTTTGAGACTAAATAAACCACTTATGCTACTTAATACTTTTTATTGTTTTAAGTATATTTACATTAGATAGCATAGATTTTCAATAACGTTGATAATACAAGATTGACAGTATAAGTCTGTAGATACTTACATACAATTTTATTTAGTAAAATTTTAAGTAGTATTATCTAGGACCCATAATTTCAACACTTAATATTTACATAACTGTAAACAACTACTAAATTCAAGATCCATAATTTATTAATCGTTATAAAATAAATATTAAGAATCGTATTTCTTAAATGCTAAGAGAAATATAACATTCTTAACATATTTCTTAATAAAATGTATATGCAACGCAAAATATGAAATACTATTCAAATATTGTATGCAAGCCGAAAAAAACAATTAGTAGTCTATAAATATTCTTATCACATTTATCACTTACTACAAAAACATTTCATAATTTTTAACAGAAACACATAAATAACAGAACAGCTATTTTTACTATTTAATTTAATATGCATTTTTGATCAATTTAACGAGAATCAACACGCTTACATAAAATTAAAAGTTAGATAAGCATTATGATGATGAAGCTATGGAAGATGGAACGAAAATACACAAGTCTTATCAAACATCGGTAGAAGCAAATCATTAATAGAACAGCCACACGTGACGCCATATATATGGCGTTAAATAAACAATCAAATTATCGTAAATCATACGTTAAACATTTTTGGTATGCAGTTAAATTTTAATAAAATAATTTAACACTCAATATGGCAACAAGAGTGGTCCATTCGTTAGTAAAAATTTAGATTGAAACTCACCGTATACATCTTGTTATAAAATGGAGGATGTTTATAAATTTACGAGGAACACCATCAATGGAAATCTACTTGGAAAGCCTACAACAATGCAAAAAAATACGAGACTGTATTTAAAGTAAAGTAAAGTTTAGTAAAGTATTTTTAGCATCATGATTTTTAACAATTATAAAGGCAAAATATACTAATTATTGAAATAGATATAAATTTGATAACTCCGGTACTAAATGACGTAATGATAATAGGACATTAAACCTGACCATGAAATTAATGTTTACAAACAACGGATTTTATAAATCTGTAATCTTAATACAAGCACTACAAACCTAATTTTTTTTCATTGTGAAAACATTTATTTAAAAAAAGGTTAAATTAATCTTAATTCAAGTAATATTTTACGCAAAATGTAGCCAATAGTGAGTAGGTACTAAATATTTACTACTTGAATCTTTAATACGAATTTAAAAAGGCCTACTATTTCATAGTTTAGCGTTTGTGCCCTTACCCTATTCTGTTCAATCCCAACACATTTCTGACATTATATTTTTCTAATAGGTCATTAAAAACAAAATAAACATTATAACCAAACTAGGATTTATAACCTAAAATAAAGAGTAATTGTAGCGGAGTAGGTATCAGTAAATATTTTACTTCAATATCAAAACATAGTATTAAAAATTTTTGCTTATTATTTTGGTAGCACAAAATTATTAGATACCTACCTAACTTATCGTCTACTACTGACACGACTGTCAATAAAGTAACTATCCATAATGTCACTACTTTGGCGGTCGGCAGCCATTTGCTTACAAAATTAGAATGTAACACTATAAATATCACTCAAAACATAACACTATTAACTCAAGACCAAATCAATTTTATAATTTTATATCAAAATGATTTCATAATGTACAATATAAGAAAACTCACCAAGTATAATATTTATCACACCGAGCGAGCACACGATTTCAGCGCTTATTACGTAGAAAACTTCGCGTTCGTTCGTCCTAATGAACACATGAAATGACGATAACACTGATAACGCCATCTGATTGGAGGAAATCGAATGACCCGCCATATTGCAACCAATCAGTCAACTTTCGTTAGCTTTATTTTTTGTTTATACTTACCTATATTTATACTCGGCAGCCAGCACTGCATCGCATCTTTTTATGCACACACACTACACTTGCATTGTCAACCAAACAGTTGTCAAGAAATTTGAGCGAGAGAGAGTACGGAGAGTTCGGACTCAAGTGGAGTGGGTAGTGGATATACAAATCTGTATAACTGCGCAAAGCTTGCTTGCTAGTAGCTGGCTTAGCTATTGCTGTTACGTTTCGGAGAAAGAACGTATCGTACACGAATGGCGATCGATTTAATAAAGTTCTTTCAATTTCATCTGATAGAAATAAACTTATTTATTTGGAAGTGAATAGTTATTGTAAATTATAACCTCAACAGTGGGGCTCTCTGGATACTTACGTCGAACTATATTCTATCGCGAACCGCGAGGTCTGTCGTACGAGTGTAATCTCTCTGTTATATATGATTCAACGCGAGTATCAAATGAACAACGGGTTTAGTACAGGAGAAGAAGATTCTAGAGGTAATTCGGACCAAATATGTTGCCTTGTGGATGATAGCGACCGCTGTAGGCGACCTGCTGGCAACGCTTCTTATAGCAAGCGCATTCAGAAAACCGTCACACAACGGAGACTTAAGCTCAACATTGATCCTCAGGTTAGTCTATTCGTCGATTGTCATCACATTTTATATGAGAAAATCATCCTTTAACGTCATTGTTAGTAAAACAAACTGTTGTATTAACTAGCATTCGTCACATTCACAGGCGCGGCACACTTATATTTGTGACTATCATAAGACCATGATCCAGTGCGCAAGGACCAAGCAGAGGAGAACTAAGGATTCCGAGGATGATAGCAATGAGGCAGACATGGATTCTCCTGAAGTGGACTGGTTTCAATTGCAAGTAAACACCCTCAGGCGGTACAAGAGATATTACAAAGTGCCCACTAGGCCTGGCTTGAATAAAGCTCAATTAGCTGATGTAAGATCCTTTTATTATTTATAGCTAAGAACAGTAATTCATTTAATATATGAATAGATATATTATATCTATCTTAGAACTTAGTTGCACCAATTGAAATTTAATTCAAAAAGTTGATGTAGTACTCATTAAATCCATGTGTCTAAATAATAAAGATTAAGTATGAAAAACGCACAAACAATCTGAGCAGCTTGACGTGCCCTGAGCCGTAAGGCTCAAGCCGCCCACACACCCCAAATAAAAACAGTGAAAAATGCTTTAAAACATAATTTAAATGATTTTTTGTACAGTACTTGCATAACTAGTCTTCTGTTCCACGCAGTCTATATTTAGTAACTTATTATCTATAATGTTGCCTTTTAATTATCTTATGTACCTGCAGTATAAAATAATTTCCAGGCTATCCAGAAGCATTTCAAGACATTACCAGTTAACGAAAAGGAGATTGTGACTTTCTTCATCTATATGGTGAAAACGAATGGTAACAAGTTGGATCAGAAGAATGGAATTAATTCAGACTCAGTGTAGAGTTATGTGATTAGACTTATTTATGAAATGTAGTTTTAATAATAGCTTTAGGATGTTATACAACTCATTAATGCTTCTTCCAAAATTTTCTATCTGCAATTTAGATTATCTTAATCAAATGTCAGTGAAAATGTACTCTTAGATTAGTATGTCTTATATAAATCCTATTATATGCACCATTTGCTTTCTCAAGCAATAGTCAATTGTACTGTACGCATATATCTACCATAACCACATTATAACTTATGAATTGGACATGTATTAAAGTAAATTGCTGTTCATTATTCAAGCATCTTAATTGAATGAGATCTGTTTTGTATTACACCCACAATTTGTCTATTATTTGCATGATGTAAAAATGATGACTGCTCACATGCTCTCTTAGTTACAATGCATTAAAACGATGAGTGATTATAAACATTAGAATGAGGTGCAGTGGCAGCGATCTTGCATTTTCACATCCTGTTTTAATCACATGGTATAATGGTTGTTAACTATTCGAGAAATACCATAGCTAATGTTTAAAATAAGGAAATACTGAAGAGATTGAATAATATAATGTTGTCAAATGTAATTTTTTATTACATTGCATGGTACAAGCATGACATGTGTAGTAATTTAATCTTCTCCACTCTCTGAATCTGATGATATTTCAATCCATTTGGATGCTGCCTTCTTTGCAATAATCTCTGCCGTTTGTGGCATTGTGGCCACGACTGAAATAAACACATATGTAAGGGCAATATATTAATGATGAAGATAATTTGTGTATTTGATTGGGTTTTAAAGTTTTATCATTTTGCATTCCACATAACTGTCATTTGGTAGTACGGCCAGTTTTTGATCAGCTTATACATTAGGTTTTAAAGCTTTAATTATTTTAAGCCTTTACTTTTTACTGTGAGTAAGAAATAAAATAACTATTATAAAGACATACATACAGCAAAAATTTTTACATACCATCATATTTGCTGGGTTCAGTTTGTTCATTATCATTTTCATCCATCTCAATATCATCCTTTAGCTCAGCTCCCTCATTTACATTGTATTTCTTAAGACGTATACTGAGATCCTTCCTGCTCATTGAGAGTACATGATCGTTTGTTATCACATCGCCGAAATTAATTCTTACACACTTTTGCCTAAAAATTGTAATTTTATACAAATGCATCAAACACAAATTAAAAAAAACACAACAATTGTTAAAATTGATAAACCACAATATGTAGTTCAAGTTATTAATAACAATGATAAGAATTGTTGTGATAATATTTGGTAGTAGTATCAATACACCTAAAGAAATATTTCAGCGTTATCATAATACTTCAGGAGAAGTTACAGATCATTATAATAATTTTTCTCACACTCGATTTTAACTCAGTTTTGTTCATCCATTTCGTTCATTTTAAATCAGTTTGGGTATTTTAATGGTGTATAAATACCTTAATGTATTATCTCTGATAATAGCAAGTTTTACTATGTCAACAAGTTGTTTAGATCTGTCAGCAGCATGTTGTATAGCCTTGTTAACAATGATGGAATTGTCAATAGCGGCTCCACTGAGGTCAAGTAAACACAGTTCCTTGTATTGATTCATCCCCACCACTAGCAAACATCCACATGCTTTAATTCCTTCATCAGTGTTACTCATACAAACTGACTCCTCAATGAATGATGGATCTGATAATAGGATGCTGGAATTGAAAAGTAAAATAAAGTTGTACAATAATAGATTCCCAAAAATATACAGATCTCTTTATGTTCTGTACATGATATAACTCAATAGTTATGTATGCCACAATGGCACATGGGACGTTTTATCCAACAGCCTGTCCTCCTGAGAAGCTTAATGTCTTAAGGTTGCATGTTGAAAGACTGCTTATAATCCATATCGTTCACTTTACAGATAATACAGAGTGCCAAATATTGTTTTATTACCAAATATATAATTAAATTTCACTACTTACTCATTGCCAAATATGACATATGTGAGACAGACTGGGTAATGGTATAACACTGTTGGTATGGGATCTTTTTCGATTAAACTATGTATGGTGACACTGTCACCGCTCCGAGTAACATCAGGCCTTTTAAAATGTGCTATTGATGCTAATGTTGCAATACTAGAGCACTCTATTAGATTGCCTGCATGGTTCAAGACTTTTAGGTCAACCCTTAGCGACCACACCTGAAAACCAAATGTAATGTTAGAATTATATTACTAATACAAAGAGTATTTGCTATATACTAGTAAATAAATTGATGTGTCCATTGATGATCTCAAAATCAGTGAGGTCAATAGGATGATCTTCACGGTGGCTAAATTTTGATGAGGCTCACTGGAAACTGAATCAATTTCTAGGGCAACGTATAAGGTAAATACTATAAATATAGGGTATATGTATTAAAATTTAAAATTTGCTAAATTTAAAATTCATAGCCAATTGAAAATTGTATTCCCCAGGTGAAACCACTGGTGCAGCAATTACCTTACATAAAAAAATAATAGACCATGTACCTTTTCTTCAACCATAATACAAAGCGATTCAAGATCAATGCATTTGGAGTCTTTGTAGCACTTTTCTAATAATCTATTTAAATACATGGTCAGCTCACTCTGCCGATTGCTTTCAAATTGTGGGGCTGCCATAGGACTGAGTTCGAGATTAATATGAAGAAGACCCTCATTGGGCCGTATTTGCTTTGGTTGTACCACTTCGCAAGTAACCTGAGCTAGCACTCTAAAACAATGCAATGATAAATTGAAGTACTTCTCGCCCTGATACAATTGTAGGTTGGAAATGATCTGTAAATTTAAACACTGCTAAGCCTGTTAGTGACAAAAGAAGTTATGTCTAGCAATTTGTCCCATTATTATTAGGTAACAATCATTAAACCTGACAGGAAGCTTGATAGGCGATTTAAAATTATCCAGTTTGAGATATCTACGTAGATGTTTATAAGCCAATCTATGCTACAACTTTACTACGTAGTATAAAACAAAGTCGCTTTCTGCTGTCTGTCCCTATGTATGCTTAGATCTTTAAAACTACGCAACGGATTTTGATGCGGTTTTTTTAAATAAATAGACTAATTCAAGAGGAAGATTTATATGTATAATACCATCCATCATATAGTACAGAAATACTGTTATAATATATATGACTGAACAACGTTTGCCGAGTCACCTAGTGGAAGTATATGTTATTGCTATTATAGAATGGGACCTATATTTATATGTAGTACAACTTGTGGTTCGCACGTTAAGTTTTCCCACGACGCCACCAAATGGCGTCAAGTCCCGCGCGCGCTCACCGTAACGGTGACTTACCGATCTTTATAATGAATTTAACGGACCCTCAAACGTACCGGCACCTGTTGTTTTGCGTAATTTTCCCATTATTTGATTGGAGTATACTGTTTTAACCTTTATACAAAGATAGTACAGTCAATCCGTGATTTTATCCGAAACAGGCTAATTCTATCGATTATTAGTTTTATCGAAATAAAAATCGGGTAAATAAAGTGATGACGAAATATAAAAAAAATGTAGCATGTACAGTGACTGTGGTAATTAGAAATTTATACTAATAGCAAATCACTGAAAACCAGCTAATAGCAAACCACTGTAAACCAACTAATAGCAAATCACTGAAACCATTTTGAGCTGTGATGTACACATTCCGCCTTAATTATTGTTATTATTATCGTTACAAGTATCCAAGCATTTCTTCTTTGTCTGCTATAATTTTTTTTTATATATATTTATTTTGTTCTACGTAGCCGTGTACATCATCAGCCTACATAAATTTTTCTTTCTCTCTTTATTTCATTCTATAATAAACAGTCTGTTTACAACATCCACTAGACGCTCGGGGCGCTGGAGTACGGACGCTGAGACGCATCAGGTGCGTTGCGATACCGTTACAGCCCGCGGTGCGATCTGCCGAGATGGCCGGTAACTCAGTATTATCCGCGACTCGAACATAATGGGGAAATTTACATTTTTATATCGTTCCGCATCCGCATATGTATAAGATCGTTAATAATAGCAGTAGGTAGATTATCGTCGTATACTTTTGTTGGTATAATATACAACAAATTGTATGGCAGAATTTTCAAATGTATCTAAATTTTTTAATCGTTTAGTTGAATTAAAAACCATAACTATTCGTCAAATATTCCAATAAAATACTAGAATACATATGCAAAATATATCTAGGTATCTAGACGATAAATAATTGTGAACACACAAATCTAATAATCTCATACGAAAATATTAACTAATTGTAAATGAAAATATGTCCTTTTGCTCTAGATAGTAGTTTCCCATTTCCCCAGATCCCACCTATCGCTTGGAGGCTTAAACGCATCCAGTACGTACAATACGGTACCGTTACGCCCTGCAGTGCGAACGCTCCACCGACATTGTCCGTTGGACAGGAAGCTGATGTAGAGACGATTTGAATTTGTTCTGCATATAAACCTAATCTACTTCGAGGGTCAAATGTATACTATAAACTTGATGAACATTTCATCGCGGCCTTATAATATAATAGCTTACGGCGTAGAAAAGGTACAAGTCCGCTTTGTGTACGCTCGCAGCAAAATTTCATAGAGGTGGTAGAGCAAGAAATAATTACGGTTATTAAATAGCTCTCATACGTAGAGACGAGAAATGAAAATCACTTGTTTTTTTTTAATTCTTATTAGTCTTATATATTAATTTCGATCCATCCGCACGCATCGCTACAGTTGTAACAAATTTTAATGAATGTATTTGAATCTATTGTATCGACTTCAACAATAACACTGTTATACTGTTCGGCGATAAACCGAACTTTTAAGCGGTGACATACGCGAATGAAGCTGATTTATCTTTTATCAAATAAAAATTGTTCAATTTCGCGTTACATCTAGATACGAGTAAAGCCATATAATCCGTGAATAAAAAACAAGACACACGCCACCCGTACCAGATTTAACCCTTCTCCGGGGCGGTGATATTAAATTGAAATATTTCTATTTTATTGTCCGTAATATTTATTTGATTGTTAAATAAATACGCGATGTGGGACGCCAAGCGATTGTAGTCGGTTTAATGGGGGGTGCCGCCATTGTTGTTGGTTAATTTTTTGATTAATCATTCACTTTCGTGGGGATCGCTGCGATACGGTTGCGGGATTTACGCAAAGATGTCGAAGCGATAATTTTATTAGAAAAATGTTCAGTGAATAAGCAGCATCGTGGACAAACATGCGTTGATTACTAAAGTATAGTCGTTCTGTAAAACTGTATCATCATTTCAAGTTATATTTCTCTACTCACGGTAGATAAATAATTTGTCAAGTGAAATTGACCTAACGTGTTGTCTTAAGTATTTCATGGCTGCAAAGACAAGAACTATCGCCAGAAGACCAAGAATTATCGCCTTGACCATTTCATATATCGTTCATTATTTATAATTGGTACTCTAAACAATGCCGTTTCCCATTCAAATTTGGTATTCGAATCTCTAAAATAAAATCGTATGCGTGATAATACGGATTCTGCATACAACAATGGCGCGTGCGCCGGCGACAAAGCAGCGTCATCAATTTTAATCTGCGCGACAATTGCGCGATGACAAATGTCAACGCGACACTCATTCATTACTCGCACGAATGCACGCGGCCAATTCCAAAAACGAACGCTAATAAAGGGTTAACTTCACATTATTATTATCGCTCATGACGGGGTCAAATATGAAATCTGCTTTTTGTTTATTCGCCTTCTTACTCATACACGTATACATATGTACATAATCATCTAAATAGTATAAAAAAGTCGCTTTCCGCTGTCTGTCCCTATGTATGCTTACATCTTTAAAACTACGCAACGGATTTTGGTGCTCTTTTTTAAATGGATAGAGTGATTCTAGAGGAAGGGTTTATATGCATAACTAGCCATTGTCTGTGACTTCGTCCGCGTGGGATAGTGGCTTTGGGCAACATTTTTTATTTCATAAGATACTAATATTGCAAAAGAGAGTATTCGACGCAGACGAAGTCGCAGGCAAAAGCTAGTTAGATATATACATTAAAACATATTGAAGTTAAGATTGACGTAAGATCGGCTACCAGTGAATACTGAACGCACTTTGTTCAATTGAAAGTGACCTCAAAATAAATTCCTCAAGCACTCAAATCGAAAACATAGCCATAGATCGATCAAACATTATCGCGGAAATGGACTAGGCTTTAGCTTTTACCTTCGCACCGACATCTCTTATCTCGGAATTGTGACGTTGAATTTATTAATCCATTTGCAAAAAGTGCGTACTATCGTTTGATTCAATGAGCGGGCCGATAGGTGGCCTCTCGCGATATACACCTCATCAATCATGTCTTGTGCAACCGAGCCCGGAGCATTATGACAAATGCTCGAATGGAGCGACTGCAAATCTGTTCTAATTATGGATTATATTCGAGAGTCATTGTGGATGTTATTGGTACGTCACGCAGCTGACGTTTGTCCAGCCAGCGATGTGGGTGCCGAGAATAACCGCTACAAATATGCTGATGCATCGGTGGATTCAACAAAACTTGTCATTATATACGAACGCTTATCAAACCTTTCCAAATTGATTTTTTCTTTACAGCTGAGAATATATCAAAACACTGTAGACCAAAGTTACCAAAGTATTTACCAAAGTTTTTTCATCTATTAATACAACAGTACCTACACATTATAAATATTATGGAACATGAATATTTCATGTGAAATGAAAGTTATAAGTTCACTTAGAGCTTTACATATTTAATCCGCGGCTAGAAAACTACCACATAAAATTAATATTCGATTGAATTCGATAAAAGCGGATTTTATCTTATTATATTATGAATATGAATGAACTGACTCGATGGTCCAGTGGCTGGTGCTGCAAAAACGGTGATTAAGGGTTCGATTCCCACCCAGGACAAAGATCTGTGTAATGAGTATGAACGGCTATTCAGGAACGCCAATAAAAAAATACATATTAAACAAAAATAAATAAAAATTGTGAATTTATTAAATTTTGCCTATTTCA
>DWUN01000663.1:0-20798 GCA_018249975.1 Passova gellias
AGTGACGTTGGGCAGCATTTTAATTTCCTAGGATACTTCTATTGCAAATAATATAGATACAAACTGCTCCACGCGGAGGAAGTCGCGGGCAAAGGCTGGTAACTAATATATCCTATATTCATCAGTGATCATGTAGCATTCAAACGGTGAAAGAATTTTTGAAATTGGCCCAGTAGTTTTTGAGCCTATTCGCTACATACGACACACACACGCACAAATCTTTCCTCTTTATAATATTACTATATGAGTAGACTGGTAAACTTGAATGCTGTATGTCATTATATTCGATTTAATATTTCACGGTGCTACTTGAAATATCTGTCATTGGTAAGCTTTACGCTCGTCTCCGCGGGCACAAGTTTGTGTGGGTGGTGTTTGTCTTTAGCGTGATATTACAACGAACTATTACGCTTCTCCAGTATTATGTTGGTAGAAACACTAAACAAACTTTATATATCTACAAGTTTCTGTTGTGTTCGCATGGGAAGAATGGATAGAAGTTCATCGAGATATCTTCGAGATAACGCATTGTTATCATCATATTAACGTTATAATAAAATAGTACCATCCACATACCTAGTACAATCCATTTAGAAGGACTCGTGATTAAATTTCAATAAACTATACCACTTATTGCATACATAATGAAGAACGGTATAGATAGGTAGGTGTGTATACTGATATATCTATACTAATAATATAAAGCTGAAGAGTGTGATTGTTTGGTTGTTTGATCGTTTGAACGCGATAATTTCAGGAAATATTGGTGCAATTTGAAAAATTCTTTCAGTGTTAGATAGCTCATTTATCGAGGATGGCTGTAGGCTATATAACATCACGCTAAGATGAATAGGAGAGAAGCAGCAATAAAAAAGATTTTATATGGCAGGACAACATTTGCCAGGTCAGCTAGTCAAACAATAACGTCAATTACATTCATTTCTACTAAGGTGGGTAGTGCTCAAGTAAAGTAGGTAGTAATATTTTACTACCTTACTAGGTCTGTCTGTGACTATGGTAGGTACTCTTAAATATAAATAAGTAGTATGGTAGTGGAATTGTTGCAAAATAACGGAGACGCGTAATACATGTTTTACGTTACGGGTGCCTGAATTTTATTATGTAATACGAATTTGCGCAGCGCCGCGGAAGCGAGATTCAATCTCATTTTCCCAAAAAGCTCGAAAAATTATTATAAATAGATTACATCACATTCGGAATTTTATTACCGCCCGTTACACAAGACGGATATCCTCTACTCGTAAGTGTCTTACTGATTTCCATATACACATTTTTACATGCATACATATAATATGGTCACGCTTATTTCCCACAGGTGAGGACATATTAAGGATTTCCACATGCTACGGTCCTGATAAACCACTCACTCCTCTTCTATCTTTCTAGAATATTCAATATAATAAACCAATAAAACGAAAAGGTTTACAAATACACAGAATTTACTAATATTATAGTGTTTGCCCACACTTCAGATAAGGGAGTTCGAGAGCACTTCCAACTTTATATAAAGAGATTCGTACACAAATTATGACTGTAATAATATTTTATGAAGTATAAATGGTTTTAAGTGTTTTTTTTATATTCATGAGTTTATACACCACCACTAGGACCTATTCTAAATATTAGCAATGTAGTGTTATCAAATTACACACAGTGTGCTTGTTCTGTCGTTAATAAGAACGTGTTTAGACAAATCTTATTATTCCTGTGTCTGCTGTTACAATGTACTTAGAAAATCACGTAACAAAAAGGTCTATTGTTTTAGTAGGTGGGGTCCTCGATCTGAAACATTCAGCAAATAAAACATATCACTCTTTTGAGTGTTCTGCGGCTTAAAAAAAACTAAATTCCAATTTAGTCACACCTGTTTTCCATAGAGGTAGGCAGAGGCTAAATATGTCCACCGTCTACGTGACGGCGGATTAGTGTGATGTAGGGAAAAATGGAACTTACACATTGTTTTGACTTTAATTTTATGCGTTGATATATTAGTGAACTTCTCTATAGGTTTACGGCGGTAATAGAGATAACTTAATTATATTACAGGAACCACGACCCAATAATAATTCATCAGTTTAAAAACATGAGGCGTCTGATTTAATGACGCAAATATACGGCCTTTCTAAAAACAAAAGCAAATAACTAGCGAAGGCGCCTACTGACTATTTATGAGCGGCATATTACGTTATAAAAATGATAGCGATGTTCTCGGAAGCCACCTCGTTTGCCGCTTATCAGCCGCTCTGATAACGACAACACGGTAAAAAGTTGATGAGATGTATTTTATGTTTACCGATGTTTATATAGTCGAAAGTACTTCATTGTTATCGTCAAATTTTATCGCTAGGTAAATCATAAAGAACTTTTAGGGCGACTTATAGCTTCCATTAAAGAGGTTGGTCACTAATTTGTTTCGATTACTATAAATAAACATGTTTCAAATAGATATATGTACTAAGCTTTCTCCAGGAGTGAGTCATATGTGTTCCATATTAGGACATAAGTGACTTGTATTTTGACCAGTAAAGTCTGGAATAAATTATACCTTTTGGATGTAGAGTTTGTTGTTTGTACACTTTGTTCCTCTTGTCTCAAATATTACATATTATAAATATTGAAATTTGCGGGAAATTAGTGTAACTTCAATTTAGAGCATATTGTATTTACATACATATGTGTTTCTATTTTGTTTATTATATTGGTTTTGTAAGTATTTTTTGCTGCCAACTCGACTGTAATATAGCAGAAATAAATTAACGAACCACTTAAGATAGAAGATGCTAGAGTTAAAGCTACGGTAAGTTCACGTTAAGTGCATTTATACATTACACTTCATTTTGGCGCGACCAACTTTCAACATTGCGTATGTGTAAATAAAAACAATTTTATAGAATAAAGGTTTTGGTATAAAGTATGCAATTTATATGTTTTATTTCTTCGACGTTAAGTTTCCATTGTACAATATAATTGTCAGTTTCAATTTGAACTTTTGTACAATAAAACAACGCTTCTAATGTTGAAAACAGGTGTATTGCCGACCTTTCTATTCTTTTGTTCGTGTGAAAAAAAAAAGAAGTCTTTTGTAAGCGGTCATTTTTGCAGGAAAATGAGAGATTGTCTTGTAAAGCTTGAACCGGAAACAAGTCCACGTAGGAGAGTTCCTCTCAGCGGCTAATGAGATCGTAAACGGAGTAAGCAGGATATTGTTAGTTTTCCTTCAAGATTTTCTCTTTCAGGGTAGTTATTAACATCATTAACAGTAAAATATTCCATCTTCAACGTATTAAGATGCATGGTTAATAAAACATATATATTGTTCTCTCAGTCAATCTTGTTTGTGTGAAATGTGAAAGTATCATTTTATTACTTTTTAAAGAAAAGAAAAATGCCTGCAATGTAAACAAGCAAAGTTTTACATTAGATACAGGCGAACAATATTAAGAGTTATTCAGCTGTCTTAGGTATAACTTAGTAAAGAGAAATTCTTCTGAATATTCTGAAATTCCGACATTGTGAAAAAATATATGATTTAAGAAACCCCATTCATCGCTTCTCAAAGTTTATTACATTATAATCGGTTAATAGCCCTGAGCAGTAATTTACTTAAGCGCTAAAAAGTTTGTAACAAATTTATATTTCTTGGTTTATAACGAATAATCCTCATCAGGTATTTAATGAAAGTGATTACAGTATTATATTGGGTCATTGCTAGTTCAGTTTGCGTTACAGAAATTGTAAGTCAAAAGATAATCCCTAAGAGAGAAGTGCACATCGTCCGTAGCTTATTTACGACAGACTTAACCCAGCTCGGAACTCCAGCAGTGTAGGAAATAAAGAAAATATGCGACTTTACGCGGTCGTTCAATTTCATTTTGTATTGGAATTGCCAGCTGTTTCTTAAATCTACTAATTTTGAAACACCAGAGGTTTTTTATGGGTCTTAAAGTTTAAAGTTGAATGTCATATATTTAAAAGGGACTTTATTTTGTTCACACACCATTATTATTTCGTGGAAATTAGAAATTTTTATGTGAAAAAAGTAGACTACTCGTATGTCACTCTCCAGCCATTCAACTAATTAAAACCGAATAATGCTTTACTGAAAGTATTAAGTCTAACTTTTAAAAAGTATATAAGAGTTAATGTTGTTACTTCAGAGTAAATAAATACATTACGTTGTTTGGAGAAATTGTACAGAGACTACAGTATAATGAGCAATGGCTTGATTGCAAATATAATTCTATCATACACTACGTTTTTCGTTCTAAGTCCTCGTCTGATAAGAACCCTAACGAACAGAATTTGACTTTCAAGACACATTTAAGTTTAATTTTTAATCAAATATATATATTACCAAAAGCTGTCAAAACCAAAGCTTGTTTATTGTTGTTGCTTCAAACTTCGGTAGTTGTAATTAACCGTATACGACATATAAGAATGGAGTTTTGTCTCGGCGTTACAGGTAAGTTAATTCAACTTGACGACTTAACGTGAAACTTTCCTTTGACTCGGAGGTTTCCGTTGGATAACTTAGCGTTCCAAGTTGAGCTGCCTTCGTTAACGTACTACGGTAATTTTATAGGAGGTCTCGAATATTGTAGAATTAGCATAAATTAGTTTAGCATAATTAGCAGAATTAGTACGCGATTATTAGTTGTAATTAAAAAAAATATATAAATGCCATAGGTTTTACACATAGTCATAGAATTATAGGCCTTAATAACTATAATTATATTGAAGACTCAATGCATTGTCGTGTGAAACATTGTATATGCAATTTGTCTTGGTCATCAATTAGAAAGCTTCGTTGTTACAATATAATATTTTATTTTATTCATAAATCATGTTCGTTCGCGTCTGAAAGTGAAATCTGCCGCTGAAATATTCAGTGGGGACAGAACAGTCAAGAAATTCAATTTATATTTGTACCTCACTAAACGTCCAAGGAGGAAATTAAACATTTCAGGATTTAGGAAGTGCTACCAATATTCTATCAGAATTGTTATTGAAAAGGTTATTTTCCTTGTTACCACCAAAGCGAATTTATGTCTTACTTTTGTTATATTTTCTATATTCTAGGTTCCGGAGAGATAAAATTACATGGTTTTAAAGGTCTTATAAAAGTCTTCTAACCTTATCACTTTTACATTAGAATTTCACTACTATCATATTGTTATTCTCATTTCATTGCTATACTCAGGTTTAAAGAATACCTACAGAGTTGAATACAAAAATCTACTTTAATTAACTAGAAAATTTAAAACTATGCTTCCTTGGACTTATTGTCCGACTGTCACGTATAAAATATGTTATAAAAGCTCACGAGCTTTTATAACATATTTTACTGTTTACCTAAACGTATAAACAACTTATGTAGGTATAATACGTGTGTGGTATTTTAAAATTGATAATTTGGAGACTTCCTGGCAGCACATATCCGTATGTCTCTTAGTCGTATGCTACAGAGCTCATCCGGTGCTTTGATAGGTCAAGCGAGTGCTCAGAAATGCGAGATAGAATAGGAGTAGTAGTATGGAATATTCATAAAAGTATACAAGTGACAATTGTAAGTTCGATTTAAAGTGAGTTTGTTCTTAAAATATAAGACGTATTTTTATCCAGTATGTATGAATTGGTGTTCGGAGATTCGCTTCGCTGCGACGAATATCAAGAGGGGAAATTCTAAGTCTATGCTTCATCCTTTTGACAAATAGGCGTAATTATATAACCATAACTATGCAATGACAGCTGTTTTGCTGTTCCTTCGACGCTGAATTTCAACATTCTTTGATAATTTACATAATTAATTTTTACATTAACAATTACAAATTATAATTCCGAAAGGGGGTTAAATTTGTATTCGCGCATTGAGAATTAGCGGCACGGTGCCCTATAAAAAGGCTCTTTGTTAATGAGGGCATAAAAAGTTCCTCGCTGAATTATTCTTCTCAATTTGCATTTTAATTGGTACGAAAATGTTACAGCTTTTATACAATTCACACTTAAGCGTGTGGCATTTCAAATTCTATTCGACATTTCGTTAGCTACGCGTTTTCAAGCTAAGGTTGGTTTACATTGATCCAGCTGGGAATTAGTTGCATTGTGTAGTAACGATAGTCTTTCACAAACTTCGTACCTGAGTATACTATTCAGTTTACAAGCTAATGCAATTGTTCTCTATTGAACGGTTTTTGGGCTGCTATCTATTTGTAATTTTAATGTCATCATCAGTATATGTATGCACAATGCCTCATAAATATGTCACGCCAATCCAGATGGTTCAGATATGTGCTAATCAAAACAATGCACATGGCCGTGAATCAATAATTATGCAATACGGGTTAGTCACTGGCATCGCTCATCTGCTCTACTATTATACATGGATTCAATTTGTATATCACTGTGATCGTAGCTTTATATTTCCTATTTTAAATAAATAGCAGATTAGTGCTTGCCGGCATGGACGATGTCTAAATTCACCAGCCATGTCAACGACCTCGTCTGAAACCAAACAACAGAACAACAGATATATATTTTATTTCGATGTCACAGTAGGTACTTATGATATTTTTATTTCTTACACTTTTCTAAGTTTTTTTTAAGGCTATAAGTTTTCGCCATCAACAATGCAATTCGAACCTGTTGGAGTTCTTTTGTTCTTGAAAAATACTGAAATCTTGAAAAATCTTGAAAAATTAATGGCGCAGACAAATACATTAATACATTAATAAATCACTAGCAAATATGTATTGGGGCAGCCCGGCGAAGTGGGGAAAACATCTGTGCCCAACATTGGAACGTAAAGAATAAGGAATATCGAAAATACTATTTCACTTTAATTTTATTTCTTTTGTATTTATGATCATTCACAATTATGGGAAGTAACGTATATATCTTTTTTAATATAAACCATACCAGAGGAGTATTTGTAACTTTAGTTCATTTTAAGCTAGGAAATAGCGAGCTTATTACTGGGAAAGCTTAGAGCAGCACAAGCTGTAAACATTTCCAAGCTCATATTGGACCACAATGTGCAGGCCACCGCGATGACCAGTAAACTTAGCTAAGGGTTTTATTAAATTTTTGATCACAATTTGCTTCTTAGCGAAAATCCGATATGGTAAAAAATTTTATTCCATTGATCAGCTATTAACCAAATTCTCATGAAAAACGAAAATACGGTCCAAGATAAAAAGGCTTGCGTAGGAAAAGCCTGTTCAACCTCGCTTTAAGTGTTTTAATTACTAGTTGTCAGAAACAGAAACGATTCTTGTTTATGCTTTGGTATTCGTATACTTTTTTAGTTTTGAAATATTTTTATCTACAAATATATATAACGCGAAATAATGAATTGCAACAACGAAACAAATAATTTAGTGATAGTCCAGAATAAATTCGAAATAAGTACAATCATAAAACATACACATAAGGATGTATGTAAAATAAAACAACTGAAGTGTTAATAGGCTTTGATTAAATTAACTAATAACATTTAAGCAAGCAGTAAAATTGAACGTATAAAAGGATAAAGGAAAAAAGAAATTTGCTAATACAATAATGTTAATGAAACAAAATTATAGATATTGCATTATTATTGAAATATATAGTTAAATCGGCGGTGTTTTCCATAATAATATCGGTAGTTTTTGAGTTGCTGTAAAGGTTTTTGTGCAACAGGGTAAAGATGAGAAGGTGTGGTAATGTTTGGTAAAGTTTAATTCGTTACATTGTTAAAGATTCTCGTTAGATATTGGAGAATGTCTGGAGCAAAATACATCACGTTTAATACATATGTAGCTTATAGTATAAGTGTAATTGTATTGGACAGTGTAGTTCGCGTCTCATGGATACTCTCAATTGTTTGTGACGGCTACTTACATTATATGGTTAGCCGGTATTGTGGATTGAGACACTGTCGGACATTCGTACATACTTTATAAGGATTATCACCTGGAAACGTACTAAAACCTTCCCCTCCGCGTACCATTGTTGCGAGTTTTATCTCACTATTCCAAGGGCTTTTGTATCGCAACTTTCTCTGACGGGATGCGTCATTAAGCCCAAGCCACGTGTCTTGTTTCGTCGATTCAGTGCTAATGGACTTTAACACGCAATGTAGAATTCACTTACATAAGACCACTCTTTATGTTGTGTAACTAAAATGTTTGTTGGCATTCGAGTGGGCTCTCGGTGTAGTTGCTAGAGAATCTGACTTCTAAACCGGAGGTCGTGGGTTCGATTACCATCCAGGAAAATATTCGTGTGTAAGAAACTATCTAGGCAAGTGTTTAAAAATGTATGTCTATACATTATATACACACACGCTCCGCCTAGTTTGAAGTCAGATATCGTTGTTAGATGTTTCAGGATTTGGTTATTATTATTTGATGATTTTTTTTTTGGATTTTAACTCTCTGCGAGTAGTCGACTAACAAATTAACAAATGTACATATTATATCGATAGTTATTTTCTACATTAGTAGTTTTCAAGTTGTTAAGTTTTAAGTGAAGGGTTCTGGTTAATTTCGTCAAAAACTCTCTTCGACACAATACTCAAGGTTATGTTACCTTTTAAAAAAATGTGGAGGCTTTAAAAGGTTCTGATTTGCTGTCAGAAACGATCGTTTCCGCTACGAATGGGCGGAATCACTACGGATTCCACGTAAGAATATTTGAAATCAATTCAAACAGTCGGTCACCTAAATGCTCGGTGAACCTTGACAATAAAAATCAAAACCCTTTTCTCTTCGCATTAAGGAAGGAAAGTAATTTCCAAATACTTCGGGAAATTTAATGAAAAAAGTTTAAGTAATCTCGGCAAAAAAACTGCACCCTTTGGAGAAAGTTTGGTAAATTTTATTCGAGAATAATTAGTTTAGAAAACCTTTCTTTTAATATTTCGGTTGGCATTTTAATTATATTGTATAATAATTTTTTAATTAATTACGGTGCCATAGATTCGGTATAGCTTGAACTGACATATTTAATTGTTCGCAATTCCCAAACTCGGTCAAGGCCAAAATGAATTCTTTTCTTCCTATATAGTATTGAGTTGTCCACCATATACGTACTTTATGTACCAACTGATTACACACAACGTAATATAAATATTTTATTTCTGATAACAATATAAACTTAATAAAATCATGCCAGAACAGTAAGTAGTTTTCTAATATGTGAGTCTTGAAAGCTATCCAATATAACGAGTATCAAAAGCAGATGTCTAACGAGGCGACGCAAACACTGTTTCAATATTAAATGAAAATCCAAGTGACAGTAATTCGAAATAGTTTATCAAAGAGAATCAGTAGCCTACGCGTGTTTACGCAATTCGCTTCAAACAGCACTTCCGAAATTTCTGAGGCAAGTTCATAGTTAATTCATGGACATTGTTGCCGGCTTGTTTCGAGTTCTGTACAATACAGAAACAAGTTGTTTCAACTCGGTTTAAATGAATTTATTGGCTGTGAAGGAGCTTCCCTTAACAACAATATACATTGTTCAAGATCGGGCGTATTGATGAACAATCGCCGCAAATTGATACTTTATCGCTCACTCATTTATTATTCCATCATTGGATAAATTGTTCACTCAGCGAATTGCACGCTTCGCTATTCGATACTTCGTTATTCCAACGTGATCAATCCAATTTTATATACTAAAACTACTGAAGCGAACATAGGACTCTTTTACGGGGATTATGGGAGAATCTTTTATGGGGTATGGCTTATGGGTTTTTCTGTAGGAGGTAATTTTCGAAAGTACTCATTCGAATTTTAAAAATTCTATTACCAGTAAAATCCAAGGCTAATTAATGTAAAACTATCATTATCCTATATTAGCATAGGTCTGATACTGCTTGACGGAGGAGTCGAGAGTCTCCGAAACCGGCTTGTATGCATGAAGAGAGTGATGAATGTAGACGAGGGCGCGTCAGGTTTGCAAGGACAGAGATATTTGACACTCGGTACTTTCTGCCTACCTGTTATGTATGTATGTAACATAGGTCTTCGGGTTTCCGAATACGGGTTTCCTCTAATAGTTAACATATTTTATTAGAAATAGTTAGGTACCTACTTTTTATTTCTAATAGTAGCCGTTTTATTCCCCTTTGTTCATGTAAGTTTTTTGATTAAAACTCTCCTACGTGGCTAAACTAGTTTAGTTTTATACCAGCTTTTAAAATTGATTGAACTCTAGTTTAGAAAATTTTACTACATTTACGTAGAACGTGGCTTTCTAATCGTATTTTACTATTCTATGTATGTACTATACTTTTCGTATATTACAATGTATTTTCGTTGAATTTTGCTTTAAATAAAATAGGTCGAATTAAAAATAATGCATGTTAGTCTACTCTCCGAAAGCGAATTGAAGATAGGCGTAATATATCATCATACTAATATTATAAAGAGGAAAGATTTGTATGTGTGTATGTAACGAATAGGCTCAAAAACTTCTGGACCGATTTCAAATATTCTTTCACCAGTTGAATGCTGCATTATCACTGAGCAATATAGGCTATATTAATTACAGAAAACAAATTAGGTACCTAAAACTACAACAATATAATCCAAGTCGTAAAAAAATTTGTCATAAATTTTCAATAAGAGTATCCTAGGTAATTAAAATGCTGCCCAAAGTCACTATTCCACGCGGACAAAGTCGCAGGCAATAGCTAGTATATTATAATCGATTAAATGTATTTTGCCAAAGACAGTATAGTTTCTTACAAACGTGATAAGATGCGTGTTTGTTATTCATCACGTAATAAATCTTCACCGGCACCGCGTCTCCTGATTCGTTCCATCGATAATCCCGTGTCTACAACTTCGAAACTCCCCAAGGAAGTTTAATCTGTAAAGAAAATAAAACCACTTATAAAGTATAAATGTTGCCAGCAAACACGTCCGAGGGCGATCTTACTCCGATATTTGCGCCTTTGAAGTTTGTGTGTTCGCGTTCACACTTTGGGTGTTCGTAAGCCGCGCTTGCACGGAACATCGGGTATTGATTCTTAACCTCAAACTAAGCGTAGTGAAACAGATGATCAGGATTAACCTGCATTATTGCAGTCTTAATCAATTAATGCAAAAAGGAGACGAAGACTCACACTTAAGTTACGTGACTTTTATAACTCAGTTATTTAAATATCTCTGCCAATCGGCATTTGACCATGATTACCACCTTGGAGATCGTAGATTTCTTGTCTATGGTCTCTTAATCCTCTGCCAATGATAGAAGATTCGTGTCTATCAGTGGAATAATGAAAAGTTGAACTGATTTAGACACGGCTTTAATTGGTAGATAGAGAACTATTTAGAGTGATTAACTCTATAAAACTAATGTAAAGATCAGTTGCGAGCTTTTAAACGTAACTGACAATTGACGCGCAGATGAATTTTACTTAGTCCTCAATATATTTTCAAAAATATTTAAGGTGGACGTATAACACAGAGTATTATTATAAGTATTATTTACTGCAGTGAATAACGTCATACTGCGAAATTTCACTGTATTTGTCTACACAGATCCTAGTTCGCGTTATATCTACGCTAGGCCTATTTCCAGAGAAGTAGCATGCACTGAACGGCATGTACAGAGCCGAAATTAAAATTTGCGGTTGCATTCCGGAGCGCCGTCGACGCTAACAGACATAATATATGAAATATGAAATTTACTGAGAATAATTAATTGTCGTGATAATTATTAAACTTATAAATAACCATTTACTTTATTATTAGGGCATGCTTATAAGAAAATTTGAAAAATACTGTTCTATAATAAAGAAAAGTTTCGAAATAATTAACTTCAATTCCAATTTTAATAGCTTAGTGAACTATCCTAAAACGTCCCTTAGTGCGTCTTAATGGGTCTCTAAAGCCCGTATAACGAAGATTTGCCTTGTAACCAAAATATATCTAGTATGTTATAAACATAACGTATAATAAATCATATTATCTGTGCAGGTAAATACGTAACGAAGTGTATTTACGGATCTAAGGGTATTTTTCCTGTCACGCGAGTTTGCCTCTGCCACCCGTGGTTGACCACAAAACCAAGAGCGTAGCCAAGTAATAAATAAAACAAGTATAATTACTATTTGTTGTATTCTACGATTGTGTACTATCAAAAATATTTGTGGAGAGAATATTAGCTTTTAATAGTTAAACGATTAACAAAACACACATATAGCGGTTTGTTCATCAATTCCTGCATATTGTGAATTATGTGCAACCGGAACAATTAAATGGAGAACAAAAGGAGCTCAAACCGCCAATTTGAAGTACTTTCGATATTGCGCAAGTCGGCCGAGCGCCCGGCAACTGCAATGTTCCCTCCGCATGAATGCTCTTTGCCAATACGACAATAGCTCATATTAAACTGCACGAATCTTTCCGAGCGCAGCGTATAATTATTCGTTTTCGTTTTGTCGTATAGAATCGATGATTTCGTTCGATTTTCAATTTTCTGCTACAAAATTTATTACTTGTCTTGTCCATTATACTATTTCATACGTGTTGTGTCAATGACATTTATCGCTAACGTCAATCCATACTAACATAATAAATGCGATCGTCTGTTTGTTTGTCCTTCTTACACGTCGAAATCGAGCAAAGGATCGATATAGTTTTTGGTATGGAGACAGATATCGAAATTGTTGCATAATTCGGGTCAGTTTGCATTGAGCCGGACGATAACAGATGCACTGTTCGGAGTGTACTTATGTATGATATAGAAATGTCTTTGATATTTCAAGTGGGGTTTTCAAAAGTCAAAATAATGTAACTTGTAGCAATCGCGACAGTAAGACTATGAAGTTTACTATGCACGAATATGCCAAATTGTTATCTCGATTCTCAAAGAGCTTTTAACAAAGATACTTTTTATCGAAGAAACGTTGGACTGAACAGAATAGGCGTTCCTTCAAAAACCCGATCGTCAACCAAAAATGTTTTTGGAACAACAGAATCAGACACGTGGCGTGGCTCTATTCGTCCTGTATTGTCATGTCAAATATGGAAACGTTTCGAATATTCGGAGGAAATAACCGAATGCCTTCGTTACGAGTATCGAAGGAGTGCCGCATAAAATGTAGCCAGTATTGCATACAAAATAAGATGACTTAGAAATACGCCTCTCTCAGTGGTGCACTTGTATGATCTCAAAAGCCATATAAAATTGCAAACAACATTAATGGCTCAAATTTAATTATGGGTTTACTACCGTAAACTTTACTTTACTTTATACTTAAAGCGTACACTTTATGCTTTTCATGCGATGGCATAATTGCTTAAGGAAGTCGAAGAAGGTTATTTGTACATAGATAATACGATAGTTTTTGGAACAATCGCTGTGACATAATTTTTAGGACACTTTAAGGCTTACGGAAATGATTAAAGAATGTGACCTAACTGCTACAAGTAGGACAAACCACCGGAACTTCCCTCTAGAGATCTGAAACGGTGTAGAAATAAGCAATTAGAGAAATTGCTTTTCTGCTATTCCAGTAACATATTCGGACGTCTGTGAGTTACTTTACATTTAACCTAGAGACATGTGCAGCAGTAAAGTATTTGTCAATACGTTGCCTGTTGCGAAGGAGGGCTCTTATTTCATAAATTTCTTATATTCGTTATAAAAACGATATCGCACAAGTAGCATGCAGCTAAATATAGCGTTGTAGAAACGTGTCACAAGATCGGCATCGCGCCGCGGCTCAGAGCTCACGTTCTATGGACGCGAGTTTTATTTTACGCATCCGTGTCCACGGAATTGAAAATGGATCGTCTTGCTGCATACGGCATACGCTCTCTTATATACATTTTGATGTTTAAAAATGTTCACCCTAATTGAGATGCTTCATATGTGAAAAAATACTAAGATCTTAATGAACTTCATTTCGAAGCGGCTCTGGAGCCGCTTCAAAATGATGAATGTAAGAGGAAGAAGAAATGTAGAGTGGGAGAGAAGAAAGATCGTAGCCATTGGAAATCCCTAAAGTCTCCACCTATCCCTAAAGAAAATAGTCGTAACTGTAGGTATGTTAAGTAGATCTTACACAATTTGGTATAAACCATAAAATCCGTGCAATAATATTTTAATCAATTATCAATACATCACAATGAAGGTTCTTCGGGGAGTAAGTTAATAATAAAATCAGTAGTAAGCTTTCTTTGTTTCATTAGATAAAAACTAATTAAAATACCAAAATATCGTTGACATCGAATGGTAATTGATTTTCATAATTGCTAAAGCTTTTGTCAATTTTCATCTAATACTCATGGAATCTCGCGCAATCAAAAATTATTTACGAACTTACAAAGTTATTGACGATATTTTTTGTTGGTGACCGTTAAATTTGGTCTCATATTTTTATGCAAAGCAGTAAAAATATAACGGCACCGATAAAGACGATTTTGTTATAAGTGAAAATAATATTATGTAGAATGCTATCGTTACAACGAAACACGATAACACTATATTCGACGTTTGAAACTATTCAACATGAAACTGTTACAGTTGTATGAAATACTATTTGTTTTTCCTGCAACGGTTCGGTAATGAGTCACAATATACGATTCGTATCGTTAAGATCTCGACATTGATATGACTTCTTTTTAAAAAATATATAATGTAACTAAAATTAATAACGAATTGTAGGTACTTTCACACGGAGTGTTTTGTTTGGTATATTTATCAGGGCTAGTACAAAACAGATATAAAACAACGGAAGTGTCTGAGGGGGTGAGAAAGTGTTAAAGTATAGGAAAGTAATAATTTTAAGGTTCATTTAAGAGCACCGCAATAAAAACAAGGGGCGTGAAGCCTTGTTCAGCTCACCGCGAGAGATTTAGCGCCGAAAGCTATGTTCGGGATTGCGGTTTCCGAATGTCGACGACAGATGTAAATATTCTTGCTGTTTTAAGTAGCGCTTGAATTGTTTTGGTTTATCTTTCTCTTATATTTACATTAATTTAATTGCTAAGGTCTATACCGCATCCTCAGTGTATTGTGATCTTAGTTAAATATTAACAACAGTTGATTTACGATTTTTGTAGAAATATAAACTGGCCGAGAAACATGCGCAAAATATTGTTTGAACGTCAATCAGTAATATCTACTAGGTACATTATCAAAGGGTTTTAATTCAGAAAATGATCACTAATAGAAAATGTGGGGATAATTGATATATACTCGTAAATAAAACAAATTGATAGCAAATGACTAACAGAGTGAAAAAGACAGGTCGTTGGAGAATTCTTAAGTTGTTACAATGTCGAAGAGATTTAGTCCTCGACAGACATTTAGCGTATACCATTAGCGCTGAATACACTTGTTTTACGTCGCCGTACAATAAGTTTTCTCCTCGGGATGGTGATTTACATTATTATTATTATTACATGCAAAGGGTATACATTAATACAACTAAATAATATATACTTTTATATATATACATATGACTAATGTACCTTTTGCTAAAACAGTTGTTTAGAGGTAAAAGATACAGAGATTTTAAGTCGCGTTTTGAATTTTCCTTTCAAATTGCCATCAAAAATTATTTCAATATGTAATCCAATTTTAATCTTAACCTGATTAAGTGTGTCGTAGGCTTCAATGTTGTGCATAAAATAGCTGATCGTACAAAGGATGCAATAATGCGTTAAATGCAAAGTAAATCGCTCGGAAGCCGATACCGTCGGATGGGGAAGGCTAACGACTCTTTTAGCACGCCGACTGCCTTTAAGGCCCCGTGTGATCTTGGAAAATACGAGTAACGTCGTACTACTTAGTAATAACCTCATATAATTACTTCGCCTTTTGTGCGGCTTATTATTAAATGACATATGGCAAACAATAGTTTTTACAACCGCACATTGTATTGACGAATTGAAATTTGGTATCATTATGTTGAAACTTTTGATACGACATTTTTTTTATTATTACACTAACTTTTTAACTGTAAATACGTGCGGTTAAAACCTCACGAAATATATTGGGAAAATTTAGAAAAGATGTTTAAGTTACAATTTATATATGACGGCAAGATGTATAATAATTTCCAATAAGTTATAGTACACGTAAAATGGAATCAAATTTTTCGTAAGTAAAATACAATTTGACGTCAATATACAATCCAATATTGGTTTATTACAAACAATTACCTGCAGAATATTTATTTCTACACTTCCATTATTGTTCCGATCATTACTACAAAAATGACTACACTCGCGAAAATGCCAGTAAAATCGGCATCACCACTTTTAAAATACGTAACCGAACGCACTATTCAGGTAATTGTAGCATTTCCCACGTTTGCAACACAAAAGCTCGGAAGTGTTTGTTCACTTACTGCGAAATTTTACTGTGAAAAACTCATTTTCCGCTGTAACATATTCACGTAAGTTTATTAACGGCAGCGCTACTCCTGAATGTAACCGCAGATTTTAATTTCGCTTCTCCTACGCGTAATTTAGTGCTCGCTACGTCTCGTGTGCTCTCGACTGGGGTGTTTACGTTTAAAGATGTTATAAAACGTCATTTCAGCACAAACATTAATATACTGCGACAAAAGCAATGTTCGATACATAATTTTGTTGTTTATCGTGCTACTATTTCAGAGATTCAGTTTCAATAATAAATAAGCACTTGATTTTGTTATCAAAATGACAGTAGGGTGATAATTCCTATGCTTATATATTTGCTCTTTTCTATTTTTCTTACTTTTTTCTTTTCCTTTGGTGCTTCTTGTCTTTATCCCATAGAAATTTTTATTCCTGAATTATTTGAAAAAAAATATGATTATTTATGCTTTAGTAATATCTGACTGCACAACTTTACTTATTCTATCATTTTTGTCCTATCCTGGTCCTCAGTTCTAGCTGTTGTAATAGTATTAATTGTTATCCTGGATTATTTCATTTCAATGAAGATACGATAACATCATTTATTGACCACCGTATTCACATTTTCAGCTTTTTACTTATTTTCATAGTTGTCCGGAGGTCTAGAAGTCATAAAAGAATGAAAATTAGGAAGAAGTTTACATTCCTTAGTATGTCCTGTTCCATTTTTCATATTAAGAGACAATAGGAAACAAATAAGTAGAAAATAAAATCCACAATCTCCTTGACTATTTTCTTGGTACATTTGAGAGATGCGAACATTAAATGGAATAAATTTACGGTGTTTTGAATCCACCGCTGGATATGTCAGTCGCAAGGCTGCATAAAGTTAACATAGTTTACCATATTTTGAAGAGTTTATTTCAATAAAGTGGAACACTCGCCCCATGTTCATGTACTTTAAACTTGGGTTTTCAGGAGAAAATCTTAGCATAGTCCTACGATTGTTGAAGGAACACAGTTAAAAAAAAAAATACTATCACTACAGCAAATATCGCTAACTATTAAAATAATGGGTATAATTATATTATTTGGCACTTAGTGTTTTCTGTCTACCCTACTAGGGACGTGGCGTAATGGTGTATTATAATAATATTTGGTTTTCATATACCCATTGTATCTTGTCACTATTTTTGTTTATGTAGGTAGACAATTATTGGATTTCCTTTCAGAACATTGACCGGATGTAAGTTGATAGACTTCACATGCCTTTGGCCACGCCTAGGATGATTCCTTTATACATAGCCATAATACGATGTTGGGCAGAGATAAAAGTAGATAAGATATTTTCAGTTCAAATTTACTTTTAGAGTATCTAAGTTCTTATAAAATCCCTACATCAATTTAAATTATAAGTCATAGTCATAATAGTTATAGGATTTTTAGAAATTGTTCTGCAAATTTTAAGAATATACAAATTTTACTTCCATATAATACTAGTAGGTGTAAAATTATAGATAAATAATAATCAGGATCATAGACTTTTATAATAGGTAAAGAAATATATTACAATAATGAAAACTAAAATACTGTTTACTTAAAAGCTTTTATTTTCTGGTTTTATATTAGTACAGTACTAACATATATACATACTCGTAATTGCAATACATACTGTTGAAAAGTATGCTGATCTTAATGGACTCTCAGGCAATTTCATATTTAATAGCGCTAAGACGAAATATAATTTTATTATAACTATGATTGAAATAATCTGATATCACAGGGACTAGGCCCTAATGTAACTGTTGTACTAAGAATGTCCTTGTTAGAGCAAGATTAGGATTTTCATTATGAAGGTAATGTGACTTCAGTTACAGTTAGTGAAATGTAATACCAATTTTCTCATACACGCTAAACCGCAGAAATTGAATTACAATTGAAGCCCTTTGATGAACTTCGTATTTGTCACCAACTTGTCTGTTTAATTGATTAGCTGCCAGAAATGTATGATTCCTTTGTGGTAAAACTTATTCCTCGAAAAGATATAAATGTAATAAGACGTTACGTGTATTGCATAAATTAAAATCGCTGAGAGCTTCAGCAACGTTCACAGTTCTGTGACGTTTGTTTCTTTAAAGAAAATAATAGCTGAATAAACCGTAAGGATTTTAGTTTTTGGAAGCAAGATTGATGATTTATAATAATAACCCTCAAAGTGAAAGATAAAATACAACATTCACAAATCGATGTAGGAGTTGGGTGGACGGGTGGTCAAATTTTCAATAGCGGTCCCTAACGCCGTACAGGTTATCTAGTATTGGGTTAAATACTCTTGCGCCATTCTCTGACGGTCGGGCGGTTATTCTCCATCGACATTCTAAAGGCACTTTAGTAAAGCTTATTTATTTATACTTGAATGAACCTTTAATTAACGCTAAATAGAATTTTCTATTAGGAGACCTTAGCGAGATGCAGGGAAATGTTGATAGATTTTCATCCCATATTTTGTCGTAGTTTTCTCTAACTACGTCAATATTCAATATTGAACAGTTTGCCTAAACGTACAATGTTATTACTATCCAATTTAGTTAGCGAAAATTCCAAGGTCCCCTCAATTTTGTTTGACTCTTGATACAAAATATACTATTCCATTTGTGACTATAACATTACTGATACCTCCCTCATTGAGCCCAAATGGATTAACGACGAATACGCTTGCCCGGCCAGTAACAGCTTACGAACTTAAATCCGATTCGCAATACCATAATCTTCTTATGACATTGAAGCTGTCAGAGTTTTATTTGGTGTGCTTTAGGTTTTATCGCTTTGAATTTTTCCTTTTCAGCACTTAACAGGATTCGCTCTGTACATTTCTTGCGTTCTTCATCGAATTATTTCGTCACTAAGATCGAAGATGTTTTTATTAAATTTTTATAAGAATAGTAATTTGATGACGTGTTCTTGGATTTAGGTGAGCGTGTTACATTTATTCTGTGTTAAATATGACGTAACAAGTCACTGCTTATGTTATAACACTATACACGAACTGATGCTTTTAAAACTCTTTGCCACGTGTCTGCTAAGGTAAAAAGAACTTCTTGAAAGGTCGTATTTTCTTCGCACATTTAACTTTCTCGGTAAACATCCCTGTTCTAGACAAGTTGCGATTATCGATGGAATAAATCAGGAGACGAGGTGCCGGTGAAGATTTATTGCGAGAGTAGTGAGGAGGAGTACGCGTCTTATCTTACGTTCTCGAAAAAATATTTTCCAGATTATATTTGAAATACTTGGAAATAAGAGAATTTTACAGTTGTATAAATTGAGTTCACTTTAGAATTTAATTTCACTTAATATTTTAAGATTCGAATATTGACAACAAGAGAGGAAACAAACTTGTTAATGGGTCGCTGTGATAGAAGTAACCTTACAAGAACCGAGCAGGTCGACTTTAAAGGAACGTTTGAATGTACAGCGATTAGATTGCGCCGTCTAACTACGAGTACACTGTCTCGTTAGAGCTTGCGGTATACTCGAAATGGTGGCGTGTTTCGTTTCTGTTGCCTCTATTTCCTATCTTGCTAGGTTAACACTTCATTTTTAACACCATTCTAAAACAGTGCGCTAAGAGATGCTGCCGTGTAGCTGGATTTAACCTAAAGAATTCGTCGATGACTTTGCACCTAGCTTCAAAAAGACTGCTCCTCTCAATTTTATGGCGTCTCTTATTAATTCTTTATTGTTTGGTCATTATTATAAATATTAAATAGTTTTATTTGCTTATATTAAAGACAATCTGATAGATAAGCAGACTTTATGTGACCATTAATTTTATTAAGAATCTAACGTTTATCTGTTTTTATTAAAATTTATAAACACCAAATATTAACAAAAAAAAAACCACTGATGCGACAGCGATATCGCTATAACAAAACGGATGAAATACTTTTAATAGTTGTTCGCTTCAGGTAAATGGCACATGTATACGGTGGAGAACTTTTAATATTTTCCGATACTTCGTGATAAAAATACCGTTAACTTTAAAACTTTGCTGGACATGGAAAATGCTGCGTTTCAAAGTAAGTTGAATGAAAAATATCACATGAGCAAAGTTTCGATAGTTCATCTTTAATATGTATAATAAATAACATTACAAAATACCGCAAAAGCGATATACGTCTGAACACAATGGTGGCTAATGCTTATAGGCATATTCCACATTGTAATTGGAGGTGAATCTTATGGAGAAAAAACGACACGATGCATGGAATCATTGACTGCTTCTTCTAAGTAACTTTAAAAAACTGAATAAATAAAGCTACTGTTTCCATCACCTAATTAAAACTGGAACTTCTCACTACATAGTTTAAAACAAAGTCGCTTTCTCTGTCCCTATATCCCTATGTATGCTTAAATCTTTAAAACTACGCA